>PVIY010010854.1:0-67480 GCA_004026745.1 Myrmecophaga tridactyla | reverse complement strand
TTCTTTCAGGGTTGTGAAGTTAAAGGTCATTTTTGAGGTTTTTCTTTCAAATCTTATGTCCACATTGTGAACATAAGTAATGGAACTGAATTATATATTTCAATGTGGTGAAAGAGGAAATTTGGGGCTATATATGTATTTCTAGAATAAATACCAAACAAACATTGGACATACAAACAGTAAGCCCTAATGCAAACTATGGATTATAGTTAACAGGAAAAATCTAATATTATTTCATCAGTTGTAGTAAAGATACCACACTAATGTAAGGTATTAGTCCTAGATGTGGGGATATATGGGAACTCTGTATTTTCTGTGTGAGTTTTCCATAGACCTGCAACTTCTCTAATAATGTATTTATGTATTATACATAATATGTAAGATTTTGTGTATATATATTCTTCCAAATCCACATCTGCTGAATGGATGAATAAAAGAAATAGTAATGGCAATAAGAGAAGCACCATGCCCATTCAAAGACTGGCATTCTAGAAACTCTGAGGCTGAGAACATAGCCACACACTCACTGTAAGCAACAAAGATGGTGAGAAGTCACACAGGAGAAAGAGGGAGGGTGCAGCCTTACAAATAAAGCAGGGACTCCAGAGCTAAGCTACCTCAACTCATCCCACCTCAGTCCCTTACTTGCTACATGCTCTGAGCCGCCGGATTACTCTGTGCCTCAGTTTCCTTACCTGTGAAAGGGGACAAACAATAATAATGCCTCCCTCATAAGGGTCGCTGTAAGCATTAAACAGACTGTCCTGTGCAAAGTGTGCACGTCTGCACATAGGACAGGCTGTACAGGTGTCAGCAGGACAGCTGTGTTTGAAGAAAGGCATGCCATCAGCACCAGGGCCACAAGGGCCACAAATGGTGGGCAACAAAAATGGAGAAAATATGAATAGGCTAACTTTGTTGAGTTAGGACTTAGCCTTCACTTAGATAATGTCTCCTTATTCCTTTTAAATACATCACCTGGGGTGACTACAGATGGTGGGGCCTGGGTCTTATACAAAAGTCAGAGTGAAAATTTTTGTGAGGGGTACAAAGCTCTGTGATCCAGGGAGATCCAAGGGTCCCAAGAGGGAGGCTGGGGTCTTGGTATTCTGAAAGCTATCTAGGGCAAGGGTCTTGGGAAGTGGCAGAAGTGCAGAGGCTGTGGTCTGACTCCTGAACCTGGTGTAAGTTTCGGGCAAGAAGACTGGGAATGTAACCATGTCTCTCCTCTTCTCAGAACACAAAAAGTCCAGGTGGGACCCAGGAAGGTAGTAGTGATCTAGGCTGACCAGTGTGTGTCTGTGTGGTCAATGAAGCTAGATGGGGTCGACCATGCATGGAGCTGCTTCAATTCCACATCATGTTCCCAGCGTGGCAAAGGGCCCCTGGAGTGAACTGTCCAGGTGATAGTCATTGGGATATGGTCCTGAGCAGGGAAGCTGACCTCTTACTAACCTTGGCTCTCACCTTTACATGCTATGGCTTTATGCCAAACAGGGGAAACAATCTTTATCGGAGAAGACTTAATCAGCAGAAGTCTGCAATTGTTAACTTCTCACTTTGGGTGTTGAGCAAATTCATTCATTCCTTCATTTACCCACTTGAGTTTCTTCCCTCTTCCAAACATTCTGTTGAGCATAGAGGATAAAGAGATGTTTTCTGTTCTGGAAGAGGAGATGGACTAACAGAGATGTGCCCAAAGGATGGTCCACCAGAGGAAAATAACAAACACCCAATTATGTCAGTGGATTGCCACTACTTCAAGTAGAAAGTGAGCTCCCCGGGGGTGGAGTGCATGTCTCCTCCATCCCTGACACCTGGTAGTATGGCAAGCACTAGGTGGCAGCTCTTTCCCTTCCTCTCTGTACCATCACAATGCTGTCTTCCCCTATCATTCATTCCTCTCTCATTTTTTCCCATTTTCCTTCCTCCTATCTTCTCTAATCTTTGTCTCTTGCCCTCTCTTTCCTGCCTTTCTCTATTCTCACATTTTTTTTTAGTGCACAATCATCTAAACTCAAGTTTCCACTGCCAGAAAGCATTTTAAAATAAATCCTATTAAATAATAACTTCTTGTACTTAGAGAATATATGAGGAGGGCAGGTCCTTTCTTTGTTTACTCCCTTTCCCAGGTAAAGTGCTACCAATCAGAATGGCTCAGGTTCCCAGACACTGAGCAGCTGCAGGACAAGTGGAGATGGGAAGGATATGGGCATGGCTCTTTGGCTCACTTTTATTCTTTCTCTCTCATTGGCACAAGTCTTTCTCAACATCTTGCTCATTAGTTCACTTCCTCTTACCTAACACTGTGATGTCATCAGTCTTCTCTTTGGGATTAAATCCACTGGTGTTAAGACCTGGGTAGCGGAAGTAAGAATCCCATGAGATATAACATAGCCCAGCCTTCCTGAGCACATGCCTGGGTATTTGGAACCAGCCATAACTAACTAGCCTGCCAGTTATGCCATAAGTCTTTGCATCCTTTGTTCACCTCTCTATGAGAAGATTCAGGGCAAGAGGGGACAAAACCTGAGTCTCCTTGCTAGAATAACTTCCTAATGCATCAGATATTCACCTGGGTTCTAAACAAAATAAAACATGATAAAGGGACCTCATTGACACCTATGAAACAAGGTTCCATGATACCCAAGGAATGGCTTCTCTGCATCCATTGAGAACAAAGCAAGCAGGAATGGGTGAGTCGCCCAAGGAAGCTTTTGGTTTAGTCTCTGTGCATTGTCTTCTCATGAGAGATGGCCATATTACTAAGGAGAGGAAGTCAGAGGCAACCAACTAGAGGTGAGAGCTCAGTTATGGCACACTGGCCCTTTTAAACCCAAAAAGTGGGGCAAGTCCATCGTTTTTCTGTCTCTTGATTTCTTCATCTGCAAAATTGGAGATTGATTGACAATATGTACATTTCTATTGCCGTGTCTTATGGTACTCAATAGCAAACACTTTCTAGAACCACACAATAGAAATTGACGAACTATAGAATGGAGGCATTAGGAAGGATACTTAGACAACTGGAGGACATGCGTGAACAGAAAACAGACAATGTGGCATTTTGGAATAGTTTACATAAAAGTTTCAGGTAAGATTAACTGACACAGAAGCAACTGCATTGAACCAGAAGAGAGCAATAGCAAGAGTGAGCACATCCGTATTCAATTTGGATTCAGTGTCTTCACATGTATAAAAATCAATAGGTAAATAACATTGAATAAAAATACTTCATAACCAGAAACTCCTCATATAATTATTAATTGAACATTTTTATAAGCATAGGAAAATACAGGCTTGGCTGTAAATTCCTAGGGTAGAGAAAACTGAGCATGTCTAGACCTTGAAATAAGACCCTCCCCCATTGGAAGAGGTGGGACTAGGGTCTGAGCCACGTGCAGGTTCCAAAAGATGGATGGCCCTCTGCAGAGAACTGTGCTGATGTCAGAGTGGGCAACATTAAACAGTCTTGGGTGCGCCATTGGATATTGGGCAGGGCGTGAGTGGGTGGCTCATGGCAGAAGGATGTACATTCAGGGTTCCAAGAAGGCAGCCCCCCCAGGAAGGTCCCACCAATTGATAGTGGCCCCTCCTATCTATGGGTGGGGAGGGATATGTTCCAGATCAAAGAGGCACTGAGGAACTTAGAAGTCCTCCAATGGGCAGCTGGACTGAGGTAAGGATGTCAGAAGGGGACCCCAGCTGGTGCTGAATTGCAGAGGAAACAGAATGGAATCAGCATTTTCTGGATATGTTTTACCTGCCATGTTCCAACCCCCACGTAGGTTGCTGGACAATCTTCTCTCTATGAAGTCCTTACACAAGGCAGATTGGGCAATTGTACAATTATTTCACACTTGCAGTAACAGGTCTAAGGGAAATTGTGTTAGTTTCCTTGGCTGCTCAAGCAAGTACCATGCTGTGGGTTGGCTTTCAGTGTTAATTTATTCACTCATGGTTTGAGGCTGGGAACAAGTCCAGATCAAGGCATCGTTAAGGAGATGCTTTCTTCCTAAAAACCATGGCATTCTGAGGCTGACTGCCAGTAATCCTGAGATCCTTAGCTTGTCATGTGGCAATGCACATGGAAGCATTTCCTGGCCTCTCCCTTCTCTTTCAGGGTCTGTTTCAGCTTCTCACTTCTTTTTTCTCTCTTTCTCTCTGAATTTTGTTCTGCTTACACAGGACTCCAGTAAGAGGATGAAGGCCCATCCTTATTGAAGTGGGTCACACCTTAACTGCAGTAAGATCATCAAAAGGTCTTATTTATAATGGGTTCACACCCACAGGAATGGATGAAGTTTAAGAACAGGTTCATCTGGAGTACATAGGGTACCAAACCACTGTAGAAGTTAGGTTCCCTGGATCATCACAAGGGCTTTGAGATGAAACCCTGACTTGATACCAATGTCTGAAGGTAGTAGATCAGCACTCCTGATGTCTCTGTGCCTGCTCAGGTGAGGACCCCATCTAGGGGGCTAGCCAGGTGTTACCTGCCTCAAGGTGTGAGAATACCCCCGTACAGGCAAATGACTAGCAACCACCAGAGCCAGTTTTGAGTTGAACTTCCCAAGCATAACCTGTGTTTTAGCTCATGTAGGTTTGTTGCTGAGCTGCTGGCCCACCTTGCTGGCATGGGTCAGAAGCCGCCTCAGTTCCCCCAGCTCCTCTCAGCATTCTACCTTCAGATGCTCCCACTGTGGTTCACATTCACATTTAGCTCTCTGAAGAATGGCCCAGCTTTTTCCAAGGATGCGGTGAAATAAAGTGGGGTTTCCTGCCCATCCTCCTGGGTTCTGGGCTATCCTTAAAGATTTGTGGTCATCCTTGTTCAACCCCCAATTCATGTCCATCTGTCCTTTCCCACTGCCCTGACGGCCCAGCATCAGATGCAGAATATATAGCAATAAATTAAACACAGCTTAACCAGCTCACACAAACAGCATAAAGTCAAGGCCATTATTCTATACCAGTCTCAGGGGTTCTGCTTCTCTGATTGAACCCTGACGGGCACTGTTTGTCTCTGTGTGCTGCCCTAGAGAGGCAGAAGCAAATTGGGGGAAAAAAACCTTTCATCATTAGTATAAAGATTAAAATGATAAAATGTACATAATGCATAAAAAGGCCAAAATAATGTCTGGCACATAGTAAGTCCTCATAAAAAGGCCAAAATAATGTCTGGCACATAGTAAGTCCTCAGTAAATGGCAGGGAGCTAACACTACTTGTTTCATGAGGAGGCTGGCTTGAGTCTTGGGAGGGGTTTCCACTTGGGTAGAAATACTTCAGGGTTTTTGAATCTGAATACAAGATCAAAAACAAGACTTTCTGCACTACAATTCCCATGATGAGGAGTTTAATTATGAACAATGGGAAGAATAATGCATCTGGATTGTTTACAGATCGCTAATGGCCTAATATGCTAAATATAGCTGCAGCTCCCTCACCAAAAGCTGGGTCTGCTGTGTGCAAACAGATGGAGAGCCCCCACTGCTGCCCGCTGCAACAAATGTTCTCCTCCTTGCTACTAAGTGATAAATCACACCTGTCAATGAATAAAACATTCCGTCTCAGCAATCATGCTATGGATTTTTAAGGCTTCCCATTTATCAGTTTAGCTATTGATTACCTGTGAAAGGTCATTGCATCAGGGGGATAATGAATGGGAGAGCAGAGCTCCAACACGAGGCTAAGTTGTGTTTGTAAATTTGCCTTCAGGAACTTGATAATATTTAAAGTTGTCCTGAAGCATTAAGGAACCTATGATGAACGTAACCACATGCCACTAGTTTTCTGGTTCCCCATAACAGGTTTATTTAGCAAGACACAGAAAAATATAGATTAAAAGAATCAAAGCTAAAACAAAGGAAAAAAAAAAAAGAGAGAGAACCAAGACCAGTTGCCTAGCCAATGTTTCTAGAGCCACAGGACACCGATAAAAATAAGATATGGCTTGACATGTTACCAATAGGGTGGCAAGGTTGGCAGTTGTGAGTTCACATTGAGCTCTTCTCCCAAGCCTTGGCCAGCCTGATATTATTTGGTTCCTTTCCTCCTCTTTCCCCTTTGTGGATCATTACTGTGTTCAATGTCCGAGCAACACAATATTGGAATAATAATAAATCTTTAACTGCCAGCTCTCTGAAGAAAAAAAAAAGCCCTTATTTGTTATGTTTCTCAATGATTGTGGTGTAAACACTTCCACTATGGATGATTCCATACTGTTATTTGGCTCCACTGAACACAGATTTGGGAAGAGATGCTAGCAGTCAGCTCTCATGAACCAGCACAAGTCAGCTCCCACCCACTGCAGTGGACAACCCTGCACCATAAATTTACTGTCTCATTGGATTCTCTCTACCTGTGTCCTGAGAATGCTTCCCTCAAAATTGGAAGGTGGGTGACTTAGAGCCTTCCATTTATGAACATTGCCTTCGTACCACGCCTTCCATCAAGGGACCTGGTTCTGTTTCTTGCTTGTTGCCAAGATTTCTTAGAAAATAGCACCTGAAATTAAATTAATTGCTATGTCAAGAAACATGGCAAGGTACAAAACTACCTAGGCATTCTGCTATCGAGTAAAAGTAAGGTAGTCTCTCATGGCCAAAAGAAAAGTCCGTTATTGGGTAGCTGCTTTCCTATGTTAAGCAAGGAGGATGCCATGCCTGTCTGCTCCATTCTGTTTAATAGTGACCAGACATTCTTTTTAACAGTGATCAGACATTCTTTTTAACAGCGATCAGACATTCTTTTTGTACTCATGTCATGATACCCTCCCCTACATTAGCTTAAAACCAGTTTTCTCACATTTGTTCTTCTCTGGAAATACATAGCAGCCCAGGATTTAGCACTTTTTGATTCCATAGTTAATGATAAATGCTCTAAGGTAATGATCTGAATTACCTCTAATCGGGGAGTTGGCATTTTTGAGAGAGAAATGAGGTTCTGAGATGGAGTGACTGAAGAAGCAATATGTCATGGTAGTCAAAAGTGCAGAATCTACAGAATGAGTTGAGAAGGAATTTTGACTCCGCTGCCTACCAGTTCGTGGGCAATTTCTTAATTGCCTCAGATTTTCTGTCTATAAAGTGGAGGTAAATTTAGTGGACACGTGTAGCAGACAATGTCTACTGGCTAATCTGACAGCATTCCCAACTCCCCTTCTCTCTCTTGCAATTTGCTACACTGTACTCTAGCATCTGAGATAATGAAATGCATACCTTGCAAAGCATCCAAGCTCAGAAGGATAATCTTATTTTTCTGGTCTAGTTAACATGGAGATGAATATTTTATGTTGTTTTCTGAAAAAGGTTTTATTTTATCTAGCAAAAGGGACATATGTGGCTGGTTATAGATTTTCATTCCTATCTTGAATGCAAATGCAATGTCTGGGGTTGCAGCAGCCATTGTGTGACTGTGAGATATCAAGCATAAGAAAAAGACCAAGAGACCCACGGAGACTCTGAACCATGAAACCACCACCAGGAACACCCATCTCCAGATTATGTAGTGCACACACACCTCTGATTTGTTCAAGTTACTCTCTATCAAAATTTTCTTTTACCTGATGGAGAAAAGCATTCTTAAAAATACCTTACTTAAACAGAAGTGTGAAAATGTTGCCTAATAAGGCTTGCCTAGTGCTGAGTCTATTGTTTGGTAAATAGTGAGCAACAGAATGCAGTAGTATACATTGATAATAATTTGTTATAATGCATTACTATCCAGTCTATCGTTATTATTTATTACTCTGCAGGGTCTGTGCCTTCTGTTGTAACCCTTGCGCCTCTAGCACTGGGCTAGTGCATCCAGGATGCTAAAGACTTACCCTTTGATGCCACAGTCCATGACCTGAAATTGCTTTTGGGCTTAAAAGGAAACTATTATGTACAGGTATAGCAATTTGATGACATTTTAAAGTAGGAGTTAACTACACAAGTATTTGGCTTAGAGAAATACTATAGGATTTTTGAAAAGGAGAGATGCAGGGTTTGGGCTGATCGAGAACTTTGGAGGGGAGGCTAAATTGACCCTCGAGGGTCAGGCTGTAGGCTTGGAAGTCACATGCAAGTTAAGAATTCCCTGTGGAAATTTCCATAAAGGTTGAACGATGCCTGCCCTGGAAGACCATGCTGGCTCCTGCTCACGTGCCCTCACCCACTGGCACACCCCTCCCATTCAGCTGTTATTTGCCCACTGAATTTAACACAGGACATCTTTATATGAAGAAGAAAAAAGCATGGGTGGAGAAGGAGGAAGTAGAGGGGGAGGAGGAGAGTAAAAGGAAGGAAGGAAAAATGCTGCCATTTCACATTGAGTTGATGTCTGCCAATTTATCAAAACTTTCCTGGCAAGAATGACCTTTCAGAGAAGCCTCTAGAATTATTCCTTTCCTGTGGGAACCAGGGATTTAGTATAACAGCTGCAGTACATAATAAAATGAGAAATTTTGCTAACTAGCTTATTTGCTAGAAAAAATATTCAGTCTCCCCCTATTATATGGCATACTTACCTCACCTTCGTCTTGGTTCAAAATATCCTAGTAGGGCCCAAACAAACAGTTCCACATGGTTTGGCTCTCTAGCACAGGGATGCATGAGGAAATCATTCTTGAACCTGAAATTAATTTGGCGGGACAGTTGCTAACTTGTCTTACCTGATGCTATTTCTTTTTTTGCAGAACTGCCGAAAACAATACTTTAATACAAATGAAGTTTTCTTCAACAGAAAGTGTTTAATGTTATTTCAAATTGTTCATTTATTGTAGTTGATTTAGAAGATGCTCCAGGATTCATTTTGGAACAAATATTTACCAAGCACCTATTCCACACCAGCCACTGCCATGCATATACCTTGTTCTACCCTCCAGAATTGCTGTGGAGACAGGCGGGCAAAGAAACAGTGGCCACACAGTGGAACAAGGACACTGACTGACCAAAGCACTTAATGAGCCTGCAAAGGAAGGCCAGACTGGACTAAGAAACAGTGTTTGTGGCAAGAAACTGCTGAGAGTGATGTCCACATTGACTGATACAGACTGGGGGGCGAAGTGTGGTCCTGGTCTGAGCACCTGCAGGGCCTGGCTGATGCCCCTGCCCTCCTCCTGGCTTTCTAACCATGTCCTCCTGTGGGGGGCAGCCCCCTTCTGCAGGTCCCGGTTTTGTTGCTGGCATCTCTCAGTAACAGCGCCAGAACACGGCTCAGTGCCTGGTCCAGAGCAGGTGCTCAGCAAACCCCTGCTGAGTTTCATCATTAGTGTGGTCTATTTTTGATTGCTACCTAACAGCAATTATTCTTGAGTCTAGTTTAACTTATGGAGTCAGGTTTTTGAGTGTCCTGCTAGTTATGGGTATGGGTGAGCTAGAACTTATCTCAAGGGGAGATGTCAGAATGGTGAGGGGCTTTAAACTGAGTTCTAGGTCATTGTCGAGACTGGATTCTGCCAGTTCCTAGGTGTATAGCTGGACATCTTGACCCGAGTCATGTAATCTTCCTGAATCCAGCGGGTTCACCTGTAAGGTGGGCTGGGTTTAGCTCTCCACTTAGCAAAGTTCTTGATTCAGGGAAAGGATGCAAGTGAGATCACGCTGTGGATTCAAGCACTAGTACTTAATGACTGTTTTTGTTTTGTTACAGAAAGACCGGCATGTGGGAGGGACTTTAGGATTGTCCTGAGCTGCCCCAAAAGTTTGAACCAGCAGAGGGGTGGATGGGGGGTGGGGAAAGCCTAGAGAAGAGGGAGCCAATGGCCAGTACCTTGAAAGCTGGGTGAGTCTCTGGCTCTGCTCACCCAGGCAGTGTTGGCATTTTTTTTTTGTGGAATATAGAAAAGCCTCCAGTATGGAAGGCAACTTTGAGGTCTGTGTCTCTTCTCAACAGAGTCAGAGGTGGGGAAGGCAGAGGGGACAGCATCTTCCTATGGCCACACATCTGCTCCCAGAACCGGTTCCCGGAGCCCCCAGAGAAGATACTTTCCTTTCAGCAAGGTCTTGTATTGCTCGCAGCAATTACCAAGTCCGTTTGTGTTCTGTCACACCATCTGACAAAATGCGGACATCCAGCATGAGAGTCCTGGCATGCTAATTAGTAAACCTGTCAGATTTGCCTCAGTAGTGAGAAATGGTGTTAAGATTGCTTTCAACATCTTAATTAGTGTTAGCCTTTCTGAGAAGTGCAATATCTGCAGCTTACTTTTTTCTTATTTCTCGATTTGTCTTTCAACAAGAAGATTATTAAAATTTAATTCATGGCCATCATCAGGAAACCATGTGCAATTTAGGAGAGCTGATGCAAATGTGACGGGCGCGCGGCCGTTTCATCACTGCAGAATGCCAGTACATGTGTCCTCTCTTCACAGATTCCTTTGGGGCAGAGGATGAGAGGATCCTCTGGAGGAACTATGGGACCTCTGGTACCTTGCACATCACCCCTTTCTCCTAAATGACAAAACTTCACCCTAAACCGCCTGAAATTAATAACGCTGAAAATAATCATTTCTATCTGACTATGCACAAGAATCTGGACCAATGGACTGCACCTCTTCCTGCCTCACCCTCCCAACAATCCCCTGACATATGTGCCATTCCATCCAGATCTTACAGGCAAAGGACAGGGACTAAGCAAAACAGGGTGACTTGCCCAGCTCTGCACAGCCAACAAGGCATTGCAACATGAAATCTGCACTTACCTTACAGCAGTACCCTGCCTCCTGCAGGACTTGACTCTTTCTATAGCCTCTAAAATGAAATATTAGTCAAGGTAGCATCTATGGGAGTTTGAGCAGTTTATGATTCACAATTGGGGCAGTATCTAAGCCTTATGTGCAGGAAGTGTAGAGGGGAGTTGTTACAGGGCAAGTGAGGAAGAAGGGAGAAGCTCTGTTTGGCTGATGTTAAGTGTCTATTTTCCATTGGGGTGTGGTGTTTTACAGAGTGGGGAGCACATGTACATTGATTAGGATGATATGCTTGTCCACTTGGATAAGCTCTCTTCGCTGGACCCAACCTGGTTCATCATCAGGGGCTGGTTCTCAGCAACTGTGTAGGTTGGCTTCTGATTGCTCCATTTTATCAGAAGTCCTTCAATTATATTTGTCTTCTGGAAAAAACTTTCTCAGGAAGGGGCCCTCCTTGCAGTAACTGATGCGGGTGGATAATTTTATTTTACTTAACCCCTCTGAGGCATCAGTAACCTGATACCCGCTGACTTTACCTACTTTTCCCCTGCCATGTACCCTGCTTATCACCTGCTTGGCAGGCAGGGCACCCATCCTTGTGTGCTCACTCCCAGACCCGTGTCTGCTGGTGCCTCACCGTGACCCCCACCCCCGAACCTGCATGGCATCTCTTTCCCTTCAAAAAGTGGACTTAGACTCTTCCTGGATTCCCTGGGTCTGGTTTGTAGATACCGCTGAGGGTCCCCTATACCTTATTCTTAATATGAAACATATAAATATGTATTTTCTATTCTGTTTTTCTTGTCAGCCAAACCCCACTGAACTTCTGTGGAGCTCATTGAGAAAGAAATATAATTAGTTTTGATAAGTGGCAGAGCCTCTCCCTGAGGTTGGAACTTTGCACCATAATACATATTTGATGAGGCAGGAGAGAGTGAGAGCCTTGAGATCTGCCTTCTCCTGAGCCTCTGTCCAGCAGCTGCTCTTTGCTCTTTCCCTACAGAATATTCTCCCAGTACAGGGGCAAATGCACAAGGGAAAGGCAAGACATAAAACATAACTAGAGAAGAAGAGGCTCCTGTGCTCCCTTATAGGTTCAGGGACAGTTCTTCACCAAAGAAATGATGCCAGAGGCATTGAGTTTTCTGTTCACCATGGAACTTTCTTCTCCATGGTTCTCCCTGCTTCTGTACCACTGATATCCAGGCGGTCTGCACAGAAGGCAGTTCAGTAGGTGTAAGTTCAGCCCACCTAGGCTGTCTTCATTGCCTTCTAATGTACAGAGGGGCTTTAAACCTAGTACATACCTGTAGTGCTTTGTTCTGTTCTAACTTTGCCTTACCTAATTCTATAAGAGATAATCAACTAATTGTACTTCATCTGGGTTTTGAAAAGGGTGTCATGTAAATTTAAGCGTAAATGTTTTGAATACACGAAGCCAAAAAGCTGGTTGGATTGGTGGATTGAGCAGCATACGAACCAATTCAGGGAGGACAATTTCAACCCAATCAACTAGCTTCATAATATGACATGCTGGGACGTGAAGAAGGAGCATGGTTGGATCAAAGAGATGGGTTTGGATCAGAAACATGGTACATATTTCAGTTCTATCGCATATAGCCAAGAAATCACAGGAAATTAATTCAACCTCTTTGTTCATCATGTCTTCATCTGTAAAAATATCACAATATCCACACAGTACATGGTAAGGATGAATTTTTAAAATTTAGTACAGTGTGTTGTATCCAGTGGCACTAATTAAATAATAGTGTGTCTTCATATTTTCATTACCATGTAGAAATGGGTAAATCTCAAGTCACTGTAGTAACCTATAAAATATGCAATATATTTGGTGAGATGGGAAACTACACATAAATTTAAGTCTGTCGTGGGACACATGGAAAAGAAACTCTGCTCTTCCTCTGTGTCGGTTGACTAAGAAAGAGTTCATTGTGATGATGGAGCTTCTCTGGAACCTTCAAAGAGGATGGGGCCCCCAACTGAGGCATGAGATTTAGAGTGAATTCTGTCCCTGGATATGGTGTAGCAGACACAGCTCGTGTGGGTGGGGGTGGAGGTGGGAGGCAGCGCTGCCCTTGCCAATGCTGCTGGGGGCCTCCCTGGAGGCTCTTTGGGCAGTGAGAGAAGTAGCACACATGCACTTCCTATGGGGACTCTGCTAAGAAGTAGGTGCTCACTCCCAGCAGAGGGAACAAACCATTCCGGGGACTGTCCACAGTGCTGACACCAGGGGATTCATTCAGGCTGGGTCTGCTAATGGCTCTGAACAATTAGCAAAAGGTGATCTATGAGTGAAAGAGGGGGTGAGTACTCTTCTCTAGGGAGAAGCCAAAACCCTCAAGAAATTTCCAAGGAAGGCTTAAATTCTGAAAAGGCAAGAACCAGCAAGTTAGCGGGACGGCTGCAAGACCAGGCACCCCGAAAACCATACTGGGTTAAGTAAGTGGGGCAAGTAGCCAGCATCTTTTTATAGCTTCTTAGAGAAAGTAACCATAGAGAAAAAAATATATATGCTGGGTACTGAACTAAAAGTGAACATTGAGCAACAAATAGCAAGTAGACATAAAAGCCCAGACATTAGTATATGAAATCATATTTGGAGCATAACAGGTGGGTGACCATAGTTTTGTCCCCACTAGGGGACATTACCAAAAGTAAAATTAGTTAGCTTATTTGAAATATTTATTTATTGACCACAAATTAGCTGTATTGTATTGTTGTAGCTATAATATCGCTTTACCCAAAAAACACTTAAAAATAAAGTTCTTTCCAAAATATAAATAATCTATGTAAATTAATATTAAAACAGAATTTTAAAATCTCTTTTTGCTGATATGTTTAGCTTGATGAATTTTTCTGAAGCAAATGCACCCATAGATTCAGCAGTCAGATAAAACAATAAAGCATTTAAAACACCCAAGAAGCCACCTTTTGTGCTTCTCATCACTCTGCCATTAAGTTTTACTCTCCTCACTTGTAAATACTGTATACAATTTTTGCTCATTTTTGAACTTCATATACATGGTATCATGTACTCTTCCACGTCTGGTGTCTTTCTCCCAGTATTATGTTTGTGAGACTGAATCATGTAAATGCAGGTAGTTGTGGTTTGTTTAATATATATATGTATATATATTAAATATCTATTTATTTAATAAATAGATATTTACATAAATATATAAAATTTATGTAAAAATAGATAAAATATACAATTTATTTATCCATTAACTATGGATGGACACTTGGGTCGTTTCCAATTTTCATCTTTTATGAAAAATGCTATGATTAGCAGGCTTATATGTGTTTTGAGTCTGTTTTGGGTACATACCTCAAGAGTGTAATTGCTGGATGTTAGAGTATATATACACTCACTTTGTTAGATCCTATCACTTGGTTTTACATGATGATTGTACCAGTTTACTTTTTCAGCAATGGTGTGTAAGTGTTCCAGTTACTCATCATCTTAATAAATATTTGGTACTGCCCGTTCTTCTAATCTTAGCTGTTCTGGTGAGTCTGCAGTGCTTTATCATTGTTTCAGTTAGCCATTGCTGTATAACAAATCCCACCAAAACTTGGAGGCTTAAATTACAGCCATTTACTACATGGGACTGTCTGGCCTGGGTCTAACTAAGCAGTGCTTTTACAGTCTTGGCAGGGTTCAGTCATGTCGCCGTACTCACCTGGAGACTCAATCTGTACTGGATGATCCACAATGACCACTCTCACAGGGCTGGCATTTGGTGCTCATCTTCAGCTGGGCTTTCTCCATGTGTTGTCTCTTCAAGGAAGCTCACCCAGGCCTCCCTGCACAGTGGTACAGCATTCCGAGAAAATGCACATCATTTCCTCAACATTCAGCTGACCAACGCCAATCACAAGGCCATCCCAGATTCAGGACTTCTGAGGTTTTATGTGTTAATATATTGTACTCGTGGAAATAAATGCATCTTTATGGGAGGAGATCAAGTTGCATTATAAAGAAGCATGCCTGAAGAGACAAAATGAGGACAACAGTGCAAACAAGCTAACACAATTATTGCAGTATTAATTTGCAATTCTCAGATTAATAGTAGATCTTAGAACTTTTTCCACAAATATATTGCCCTTGAGTATATTTTTGTCTGTTTTTGTGAAGATCGTATTAAAGTCTTTTGCATATTGAAGGTGCATTTTAAATACTTTTGGTGAATACCCTGAGTTAGATGTATGTACTGCATTTGTTCTTTGCTTTATATTGTTTCTCTTGCCACTCTCTAAAACAGTGCCCTTCGAGAAATGAAAATTCTTAATTTTAATATGCTATTTATAAAATTGTGTTTGAAATACCACTTTTGTGCCCTGTTTAAGAAATCTTTGCCTACCATAACATTGTGAAGACATATTTTATGTTTTATTCTTAAGAGTTATTGTTTTATTTTTTATATGTACATAATCAATCCACCTGGTATTCTTTTTGGGGTTAACTGGGAGGTAGGGGTTCAAGATGGCTTTTGCTATTTGGGGCTACTTACCCTTCCATATCAATTTGATGATTGGCTTCTCCATTTCTGTAAAGAAAGCTGTTGAAATTTTGATTGAGATTATACTGAATCTATAAATTACTTTGATAGAATTGATATCTCAACAATATTTAATCTTACAATCTATGAACGGAATGTCCTTCTATTTATTCAGGTCTTCTTTGATTTCTCTTCGCAATGTTTCATAGTTTTCTGTATACAAATGCTTGTGCTTGCTTGTGACCTTAGTGTTCCCATGTTTATAGGAATTTGAGTTCCACAGGAAACACACCTCCTTCCTCTTCTAGGCACTCTACCACAGAACTTAAAGCAGGTAAACTTTCACTCCAACCACCTGAGTCAAGTGTTTCTTACTCTGTTTTTGCTGTCTTTAAGTATTTTTGCCTGGGGAGGACATTGGGGAGGTGGAGAGGATGCCAGAGTGGAGTTTCCCAAGTCAGTCTTTCCAAGCCAGAACAAGATCAGGGACCCACAAATGGAATAACAGGTAGCTGTGTTTCTTAATTCAGCACCTGCCAACAAACATAGCTTTTCACACTCACACACCCCTCCCCTCTCTCCCCCGTCCAGGTCTGAGGCAGCATACATCTTAAGTCTCTTCTGCCACCTTTGTCCAGGACAGGTTGGAACATGGCCACACTGAGAGCCGGGTCCCTAGTGAGCTGAGCTAGCTGATCTAAATCAGTGATCAGGGACCAGTCCACACACCCTGGATCTTGGAGGACTGGGTCTTTATGTCCCTCTCTGGCACCAGCACACTGCACCAGGGGTTGCATTTTAGGGTCTCACTGCTGCCAGCCACAAGACTAGGGATGGCTGATGGTAGCCACTGCATGAAAAATAAAATTCACTGATATTCACCAGCCTCTTTCTTACACTCTTTCCTGGATGCTGCACAGTTTCTACTGAAATCAGTTTCAACATAGTTGAATCAGACAGCTCCTCCATATTTAATAGTTATTCTAATGGAGGGACTGATTCCTGGAGCTTTTTACTCTGTCATCTTCCCATAATATTACTTTATTCTTGATATCAGTGATTTGTGTCCCTTCATTTTTTTCATCAGTATTCGTAGACATTTGTCAATGTTATTGATTTTTTTTCAAGAACTAGCTTCTTGTTTCATTGATTTTTCTCTTTTTAAACTTCACTGATTTCCTCTCTGATCTTTATCTCTCGCTTTAGTATTTGATTTTACTGCTAATATAAGCATTATCATTTATTAATCGAGACTTTTTACTTGTTTGCTGCTATTATGTTGACATATAATTGACTTTTGTATTGAACTTTTACCAGCAGCACTCTTAAGTTCACGTCTTAAATTCAGTTCTGGGGTACCTTCTTTTTTCAATTTTCTTGGTTAACAGTTATGTCACTTGCAAAAAAAAATGACAGTTTTATTTATTCCTTCCCATTCATTGGAACTTTCATTTATGTAATATTATTGCCTTATTACATTGACTGTGATTTCCAATACCACATTGTACTAAATTGCTGAAAGTACACATATGAATAGCATTCTCAATCTCAGGAAAAATCCTTGACTGCCTTATTTGTTACAGGTTTTATATTGATACATTTTATCAGGTTAAGGAAAATTACTTCCTTTTCTACTGTGGAAAGAGTTTCTGTTGTGACTGGGTATTAAATTGCATCAAATGTTTTATCTGCATCAAGATGACTATAAGGATTTTATTCTTTCTTTTTCTGTAATTGTAGTGAACTATAATGTATGAATCTTGTATGTTAAAACATTCTGTATTCCTGGAATAAATTCATAAGGTTAGGATATATTATCCTTTATATACATTATTGAATTTGATTTATATTGATGTTTATCTGAGAGACTGGTCTGTCATTTTCACTTCTTCTTTCTTTTTCTCCATCTCCTTCTCCTCTTCCTCCTTCTTCTTTGCTAATGCCCTTTTCATAATTGATAACAAGGTTATGTTGACTGTTGACTTTAAGTTGGATAGTATTTATGTTTTGATAAGTCTGTTTAAAACTTATGTTATTTCTTCCTTAAATAATTGGAAAAGTTACCCCAATGAAACAATGAGGGACTTTGGTATACTTTAGGGAAGAATTCTGAATATTTAAATTTATTTTTAATGTAGAAATAGTCAGTTTTTCTTTAATTTTTATGTTAGGTTTGATAGGCTTATTTTTTCTCAAGAAATCTAAATATTTTAAGATTGTTGTACATTTTTCAATAACATCTTCTTATATTTTCAATGTCTATATGGTTTGTAATAGTTTCCCTTTTTTATTTCTGATATTGGTGCTTTGTGTTTTCTTTTTTTCCTTGATTTTGCTTTCTAGGGGGCATGCATTTTATTAATCTTTCAAAAATAAAACTGGTTTTGTTTATTCTTCTCTGTATATTCTTTTTCCTTTTCTTGATGTATTTTCCTATTCTTATTAATTATTTTTTCTATTCCTTTGTGTTTCATCTGGTATAGTTACTTGAGATATAAGTTTCCAAACTTTTCCCAAACATGTGTATTTAATGTTATAAATTTCCTTATAAGCATAGTTTTAGCCATACCTCATGAGATTTGATATATCATGATTTTATTATTCCTTTCAACATATTTGCTTATTTCTATTGTTGATTTCTTCATTGATTTATGAGGTATTAAAACTATTCATTAATATTATACCTGGAAATTTTTTTCTAAAGATAACATTGTTACTTATTTTCAATTTAAATCATTTGTGGGTAATTAACATATTCTAATGACTTTAATCTTTGAAAAATTATTGAGGTGTTTTTATGGCCAAGAGCTTGGTAGATTTTGGTAAGTACTGTTTGGAAATATATACTGGAAAATTATGTGGATTCTTATTTCTGTGTACAGGCAATGAAATACAATCAGTTAATAGTGTTCTTTAAATTTTCTATATCCTTACTGACTTTGTTTTCCTTTCTTTGTATCAAATATTGAAAGAAGATTGTTCAAAATCTTCTAACATGCTTGTGAGTTTGTTTCTTGGTCTTTTAGTTCTGTACGATTTTGCTTTACATAATTTGAAGCTATTTAGATTCATCATTGTTATATTATCTTGGCAGATTTGTCCTTTATCATTATGAAATAGCTTGTATCATAATTAATAATGATTCCTGACATAAAGTCTACTTAGTATAGTTGTACTAACAGCATAATTAGTATAATTATGCTATTATAATAATATAATATAATATTATTATTATTGCTAAAATGGTTATTATTAGTATAGATACATTAATTCTTTTGCTTAGGGTTTGCATGTCATGGAATTTATATCCTTTTACTGTCAACCACTTTGTGTTCTTATGATGAAGGTGCATCTTCTACTTGAAGCATCTATTCAGTTTATTTTGTAAGTTTTCCAGAAAATCTTACTCTTGCATATAAAATATTTGATCTATTTATATTTAAAATAAGTACTCATAGGCTTGGACTATCATCCAACTAGATGTTTTCTATATTACTCATCTCTTTTATGCCTTCTTTTTCTCTTTGTGTGCATCTTTTTGTTTAATAAGACAGCTTTCATTCTTCTTCTTTTTCTCTGTTAACTTATCGTTTATTCATTTTTTCATATTTATTTTGGAATTTGCCCTGGATATTTCAGTATGTAATCAAATTATGACTTAACTGCTGTCTACAAAAGTACTGATTTTGTCTTTGGTAATGCTAAAATCTCAAAACACTTTACTTGCATTTACCAGCCTCTATTTTATTGGGGTGGCCAATATCCTGTCAATATCAATATGCATCAACCTTTTTCTTATATATATACACCTCTCCTTTGCTCTTTAGGCTTAATTGCAGTTCTATATTTCCCTGTGGTGTCATTATACTGATGCATTGTAGTGTTCACTTGGGTTTTTGCTTTGTTTTGTTTTGCTCATTCAAGATTTTTAGTAAACACATTCTCTCTCTTTTGAGCATCAATTAACTGATTGCAAACCTTTTCTGTTAGCTGAGCCAATCAATTTATAGTAATCCTTTTCCTTTATTATATGTGCAGGAAACAGTGAAATAAAAAAAATAGATTTTTTTTTTTAATTTTCAATTGACCTAAATGAACTATGCTTCACTGAGTGATAAGTAAATGTTCTTTCTACAGAGGCATTTGTAAAACATTATCCTTTGGTGCCGTTTTCTTAAAATAACTGTCAGCTTTTAAAATAGATGCTGTTGAATCTTCAGTATATTTTCATATGGTCATTAATATCATTAGGTCTCTGACGACTGTTACAGAAGCATCTTGTGCATGTTTATTGTGCTGGTTTGAAAGTATTATGTACCCTAGAAAAGCCATGTTTTAATCCTGATCCAATTTTGTGGAAACAACCACTTCTTTTAATCCTGATTCAAGAATGTAGGTTGGCATCTTTTGATTAGATTATCTTCATGGAGATGTGACACACCCGATTGTGGGTATTAACTTTTGATTAGATGGAGATAGGACTCCACCTATTACAGATGAGTATTGATTAGATTATTAGAGTTTTTAAAAAAGGAAACATTTTGGAGAAACCTGAGGAATGAAAGAATCCTCAGAGGCGACAGAAACTTCACAGAAGATCTGACACAGATACTGACATGTGGAGAACATAGACGGGTGTTTGGAGATGCTTGGAGCTCAGCAGTCATTACCATGAGATGTCATGCAAGCCAGAACCTGAAGAGAACTAAGGGGAGCCAAGAAAGGAAGACTAGCCTGGAGAAGCAAAGTGAGGAACCCCCACAGGAACAGAGACTGAAAGCAACATTGCCCAGGAGCAAGGGACCAACAGATGCCAGACATGTGACTTCCCAGCTGACAGAGGTGTTCCTGACCCTTCAGCCTTTCTTGAGTGAAGGTAACCTCTTGTTGCCTTAATTTGGACACTTGCACTTCCACAGAACTGTAAACTTATAAGTTGTTAAATTCCTCTTTTTCAGAGTCATTCCAGTTCTGGTATATCTCATTCCAATAGCTTGCAAGTGAACACATTTATCAACTTTTTTTGAAAACTATTTTCACTATTCATTTTTTCATTAAACATTTATTTTATTTTTGGGCTCATTGCTGCTGTACAGGTTTATTGAATTTTTTAATTATTATAAAGTGATATAATTAATAAACAGATTTACACGATGCAACAAATATTAAGTGTTCAGACCATTGTCGATATTGTCAGTGACAGAGCTCTTCAGAGTCTGTTGTTTTTATCTTATTTCAGAGACAATCAAGGTATCATTTCACATGCAAGCAACATGGAGCTTTTGTGTGCTGTCAGGCTGCTTGTCCTGTGGCACAGCTAGTTGGTGCTCCCAGGAAACTGGCTGGAATAACATATCTGAATACTTCTTTATACAGAACAGAAAATGCAAAACATTAATTGTCCCAAATTGCCAAGAACATGTCATTCTATCGATATGGCTACCGTATGCTGTTCCCAAAAAGGGAGGTGTTCTGGCTTGCTGAAGCTGCCCAAATGCAATATACCACAAATGGAAAAGCTTTTAAAAAGGGAATTTTTTAAGTTGCAAATTTACAGTTTTAAGGCTAGAAAAATGTTCAAACTAAGGCATCCAGTAAAAGATATCTTGATTAAAGGTGTCTGTCACATAGGAATGCGCAGGGCTGACATTTTCTGGTTGTTGTTCCTGGTTTTGTTGGGTCCAGCTTCTGATGCCAGTGGTTTCCTCTCTAAGCATCTGTGGACCTTTGCTTAGGTCCTCAAGAACACAACTCTGGGTTCTGGCTTGCTTAGCCTTTCATGGGAAGGCACATGGCAATGTCTGCTGGGCTTTGTCCATGTCTAAGTACCTGTTCTTTCTCTGTCAGCACTCCCAGCATCTCTAAGCACCCATATCTCTGTCAGTTCTCAAGCAACTGTTCTCCAAGTATCTGCATCTGATGTTTCTCCAAAATGTCCCCCCCCCTTTTAAAGGAATCCAATAAACTAATCAAGACCCACCTTGAATGGGTGGAGTCACATCTCCATCTAATCAAATGGCCATACCTACAATTGGGTGACCATCATTAGATACCAAATAGAAAGAAAATTCAAAGTTTCCATTAATACACAGCTGTCTGTTCTAGCTTGCTAGCTGCCGGAATAACAGATATACCAGAAACAGGATGGCCTTTAAAAGGGGAATTTATTAAGTTGAAAGTTTATAGTTCTAAGGCCGTGAAAAGTCCCAATTAAAGCAAGTCCATATAAATGTCCAAATTAAGGCACCAAGAAGAGATTACCTTCACTCAAGAAAGGTCAATGAAGTTCAGGGTTTCTCTCTCAACTGGAAAGGCACATCATGAACATGGTGATGTCTGCTAGCTTTCTCTCCAGGCTGTTTGTCTTGTGAAGCCCCCTAGGGGTATTTTCCTTCTTCACCTCCCAAGGTCTCTGATTGTATGGGCTCTGGTGGTTCTCATCGCTCTCTTATGGCTCTGTCTCTCTCTCCAAAATACTTGCCCTTGTAAAGGATTCAAGTAAATTAATCAAGACCCACCTGGAATGGGTGAAGTCACATCTCATTCAAATTAAGTATTAAATACCCACAATTGGGTGTGTCATGTCTCCATGGAGATAATCTAATCAAGTTTCCAACCTAAAGTGACAGCTGCTTCCTAAACTGGATTAGGATTAAAACATGACTTTTCTAGGGTGTATAATCCTTTCAAACTGGCACAGTTCCATTTCTTTTTGCCTCAGTCAATCCCAGTGAACATTCTTAACCCAGAAACTCATTGAGTGATCCCCTGATTTTTGTATCTGCTTCAAAGAGATGGTCTGTCTCTCTCATCTCTCCTACATGTAGTCCAGTTATTTTTATACTTTTTATGGCAGTAACATATATACACATCAAAACTTCCAATTTTGACCACTTTCAAGTGTACAATTCGGTAGTAATAATTACATTGACAATATTTTGCTACCACTAACAAAATTCATTACCCCAACTTTTTCATTATCCCAAATTTTTCGTCACATAATGCAACTCCCTTCATACCAGGAATATAATCTACTACCTGTCCTTTTTTGGTTTCCGTTTGGGATAATTTCTCTTGACGTGTCTTCAAGTCCCTTGATTATTTTCCCAGCTGTGTCAAGCCCACTAAGGATCCATTTAAAGGATTCTTCATTCCTGTTACTATGCTTCTAATTTCTGTTTGATTCCTGAAGTTTCCATCTGATGCTTTGCTTAAGTTTCAATCTTAGATAGGCACTGTGAATAGGAGTCTCAGGGTATGGCCCTCACAGGTGACCGTGTCCCATCCCTAGAGGTAGTACTGCCTCTAGCATGTGTTCCTTCCCTTGCCCAGTATCAGAGCTTCATCTCTCTTCCTCATATCCATTATCTTCCATCAAGGGCTGTGATTTTCCACCAGGCTGCCTTCCACCCCTTCCTTTGAAGCTTAAGGATTCCCCCTGAGGTTAGGGTCAGGGCATATATCACTACAGATTCTCTATCCTTTCCTCAACAAACACAGGGGAACCTAATGTTGGGTCTCTCAACCTTCTCTGTAAGAGCCTGGTGGAGTTCCTGGAAAAGGTGAAAATTCCAAATGTAACTAAATATTATTAAATATTTTATTATTTATATTATTAAATAAATATTATTAAATATTTTAATATTATTAAATTTGCCTCGGATTATCTAGCAGATACCCTTGCAAGTTAAATGGAAATGTATATTGAAAGAGAGAAAAAAACTTTCCTTTAATAATATTATCTAAAACCCATAAGGATGAACTAAGAAAATGTTACCATGCTAAAGAGTTAAATGCATGAGTAAAAATAAAACATTCAGTTCCTTCTTATATACCAGCAATAATCAGGCTGAGTTTGGATGGAAATTATAACGCATGGTGAAATGGCTCTAAACAGAATCATAAAGTACCAGAGATGGCGTTAAGGAGGCAGACTGAATTCCAAGGTCTACTTCCTTTGTGTTATGAAATCTTAAGAAACGTTGAAGAAATATGTCTTTTTAAAAGCATATACCCAAGACAGGGCAGCATATTTTAAGGGATTTCTAAATGATGGAACATATAACATAAGACCCAAATAAGGAGAAAATCTGAGGAGAATAGACGAGAGAAGAATAAAATTAGGAGAGCCCAAAATTCCTACGAGAATACAACTAGTGCAAGGCACAGTCGGATGATGTGAGGAAGGGGTGAGTAAAAAATAGGAAGCTGCCTACCACGTTCCATCCTGTGCTAAATAGAAAGCATCTCTGGTATGTGCTCATGGCACAGATTCATAAATGCAATCATAGAAGCTTTAGAAGGAAAACAGTGCATTTAGTAACTACAGACCAGCAGGAGAGGCAGGAACCCCTTATACACATACACACACAGACACACACACATGCACACAAACACCCATGCACACACACAGAGTGAGAGAAAGAGAGAGAGAGAGAATCTCAAATCCCTCCCAACAGCATGCCCTGCCCTTCACCAACAGCCACTGTAGATCTGCTACATAATCATGGCAGAAAGTAAGCAGAAGTTCTCAAACACAAAGATGCACAGGCAACCAAGAACCACAGATCTGGAATGCTAAGAGAGGGGCACTGATCTTAACAAAGCAAAAGGAAGCAAACACCCCAAGAAGAAAAAAACAGTCAAACAGAAACTATTAGTACTATAGATGTCCCTTCTAAAATATGTTACCATATCTATAAAATGGACAAATAGAGTTTTTAGAAAATAAAATGTTGATTGTCAAAAATAAATAGAGTATATAGGCTGTCTAGTAGAATGAGCCATCATAAACAACTTTATGAGCTGGAAAATTTCACAAAACACTTGTCCAAGAGATAAGACGAGATGGAGAGTATGTGAGGTTCAAATAAAGTCATCCAAGGATTCAGAAAGTGTATCACTGCAAGTCCCTCTCAGAATAAATTGATGGCACAGTCACAAAATCTATTGCTCACTCCATGAAAGAGAGATTTATGTGATTGAAGAAATAGGATGTGAGGATAAAAACAGCAAAGCTCTGAAGGCTCTGAAGAAGAGTGTTTTTTACACCTTTATGGAGTTTTGTGTAATTAAGAGGTATAATGATGTTGACTGGTTATTGTCAGATATGCTAGATACAGTTATGAGGGAAAGGGATGAGTCTTCAAATTTGCATCTTAAGCATTGTATAAAAGATGCAAAATTTTCCATCTGAAAAACAATCTTTCAAATGAGGGTGGCAGATGTAATGGTTAGGTTCTGGTGTCAACTTGGCCAGGTGATGATGCCAAGTTGTCTGGTCAGGCAAGCAGGGGCCTGAACATTGCTACAAGGATATTTCATGGCAGGTTGATAAACTGGATGTCTGGTTTGTTAAATCATCGGTCAGTTCATTGTAGTTGCGACTGATTACACCTGTGGTCAAATAAGGGCATACGTCCCACAAATGAGATAATCCATGTGTTAGTTAGGTTCAGGTGTTAACTTGGCCAAGTGATGGTGCCTGGTTCTATTGCTATGGACATGAGCCAATGGCATGTGAACCTCATCTGTTGCTCATTACATCTGCAGTCAGCTAGGAGGCGTGCCTGCTGCAATGAATGATGTTTGACTTAATTGGATGGTTGTTTAAATGAGAGATCTCAATGTAATACAGCCCCAGCAGCTCAGCATACTTCATCTCAGCACTTGCAGCTCAGCCCAGGCCTTTGGAGATGCAGAAAGGAATCACCCCAGGGAAAGTTGTTGGAACCCAGAGGCCTGGAGAGAAGGCCAGTAGATATTAACCTGTGCCTTCCCATGTAAGAAAGAACCTCAGTTGAAAGTTAGCTGCCTTTCCTCTGAAGAACTATATATTTTTAACTAAATAAATTCCCTTTTATTGAAAGCCAATCCACCTCTGGTGTGCTGCATTCTGGCAGCTTTGGTAGACTAGAACAATCCAATAAGTTGAAGATTTCTAAGGGAGAAGAGAGACTTTTCATTTCTTCTTCAGCCAGTGAGCCTGTCCTATAGAGTTTGTCAAGACCCTTCATTGGTGCTACCAGCTTCTCAGCTTGCCCTATGGATTTTGGACTCTTCCATTCCCACAGAACGTGAGATACCTTTATAAATCTCATATTTGTAGATATCTCCTATTTCTTCTGTTTCTGTAGAGAGCCCTGACTAATACAATTTGATACTGAGAGTGGTTCTTGAGAATAGAATTTTTAAAATGGGCTTTTACAATTTGTTTTCTACTCTGATTAGACTCAGAGGCACTTATGACACTGTTTGCAATAATCATGATGGCACTGACAATGCACAGGGTGAGCTGACAAGAAAGGTACTAGAAAAATCACTGTTTGTTTCTACTAATTGTACACTTACACGAGGCAAGGCTCTGAAGAAGAGTGTTTTTTACACCTTTATGGAGTTTTGTGTAATTAAGAGGTATAATGATGTTGACTGGTTATTGTCAGATATGCTAGATACAGTTATGAGGGAAAGGGATGAGTCTTCAAATTTGCATCTTAAGCATTGTATAAAAGATGCAAAATTTTCCATCTGAAAACCAGACACAGATCTTCATTGTGCAAGTAGCAGATTTACAACATAAACTAAAATGCCAACCTTGCAAGGTGTCTGCTGTGAAAGGAAGGACTTTGATTGGAAATGAATGGGATGTTGAAACCTGGGATGGGGACATATGGCTTGACAATGATGGCAATGGGGACATGGAAACCCTGGAATGTACTGAACTTTTGCTACATTCCAGTACATAGGCCTGTAATGTACTGCTGTGTAGAAACAGCCATCCAATCTCCAGCCTGCCATGAGGATTCCTGGCCTCCATATGGCCAGAGGGGTCTGCCATCTATTCTAGTTTGGAAATTTCCAGAATGCAATATCCAGAAAAGGAATGGTTTTTAAAAAGGCAAATTTAAAAAGTTACAATTTACTATTCTAAGCCTATAAAAATGTCCAAACTAACATATCTAGGGAAAGATACTTTAATTCAAAGAAGGCTGATGGGTCAGAAACACCTCTGACAGCTTGGAAGTCACATGACTGGCATCTGCTGGCCCTTGTTCCTGGCCTTCATTGTGTTTAGCCTCTCGTCCTGTGGGGGTTCCTCACTTTGCTTCTCCAGAGCTGGCTTTCATCTCTTGGCTTCCCTTGGCTTTCTCCATGTCTTGGCTTGCTTAACCTCTCATGATGACATCTGCTAGGCTC
Organism: Myrmecophaga tridactyla; assembly: GCA_004026745.1. Lineage (NCBI taxonomy): Eukaryota > Metazoa > Chordata > Mammalia > Pilosa > Myrmecophagidae > Myrmecophaga > Myrmecophaga tridactyla. The sequence continues at coordinate 41,084 of PVIY010010854.1, read as the reverse complement.
CAAACACTTCCAAACATCTGTGCCTCTGTTCTCTGAAGCAACTGTTCTCCAAGAATCTACATCTTCTCATTTTGTCAGTTCTGAAGCTTCTCTCTTTTCTGGCTCTCTGCAAAATTTTTCCTCTTTTAAAGGATTCCAGTAAACTAAGCAAGACCCACCTGGGATGGGTAGAGTCACATCTCCATCTAATCAGAGGTCACACCCACAATTGGATGTGTCCCATCTCACTGGAGATAATCTAATAAAAAATTTCAACCTACAGTATTAAATCAAGAATAAAAAAATAGCTGCCCCCATGAGATTAAAACAGGGTTAAAACCTGTCTTCTCTGGGATACATAATATTTTCAAAACAGCACACCATCCAACCTCCATCTAAAGAGATTAACCCTTCAATGTTTGCTAAACCTGTAACCACCTCCCCTAGGGAAGCATCCCTCACTCCTCTCTCTGCAGCACCTAATCATGCTTCATCAGATGAAACTCCAAAGGAATGTCTTCAGGTAATTATCTTGAAAGACACTTCCATTTTTTTTCATGAGCCACCCCCATCACCCCTCTTTTATTTAAGAGCTATAGCTAAAGTCCCAACATGATCCAAAAGGCAAGGTATAAAGTGTGATGCATGAAGAGGTATGCTATAATCCAAAAGAACTGCATGAGTTTTCCAATCTTTATAAACAGAAATCAGGGGAATATGTGTGTGAATGGATGTTAAGGGTACGGGATAATGGTGGAAGGAATATAAAGTTGGATCAAGCTGAATTTACTGATATAGGCCCACTAAGCAGATTCTGCATTTAGTGTTTTAGCTCAAGGAGTAGAAAGGTACTAACAATTTGTTTGAATGGTTGGCTGAAATATGGATCAAAAAGTGGTCAAACTTATCTGAGGTGAAAATGCCATAATTGTCCTGGTATAATGTAGATAAAGGGATCCAGAGGCTTAGAGAGATTGAAATGTTAAAGTGGATATGTCATGGAAGACTTGCTCACACACAGCTCACACACAGCAGTTGCTGTTCCAGATGTGGTATCATTGCTTGAGCAAATCAACACATCACCTGGTAGCTGGTATGCAGCTATTGATCTGGCCAATGATTTTTTTTCTCAACAGCGGTCAGTAAGGACCACCAGAAATAGTTTGCTTTCAGCTGGCAAGGTCATCAATATACCTTCCCTCTCTTGCTTCAGGGGTATAACAACTCTCCAGCCATTTGTCACAATCCTGTCCACAGGGAGTTTGATCATTTCCCCCTCTCAGAAGACATCACACTGGTCCATTATATTAATGATATCACGTTGATTGGACCTAGTGAACAAGAAGCAGCAACTACTCTAGACTTATTGGTAAGGTATTTGTATGTCAGGAGATAGGAAATAAATATAGCTAAAATACAGGGGCCCTCCACCTCAGCAAAATTTCTAGGTGTCCAGTAGTGTGGAGCATGTTAAGCTATCCCTTTCACTGGATTTTGGAGATAATATATTCCTCATTTGTGTGTGCTACTCTGGCCCATTTACTGAGTGACCAGAAAAGATGCTAGTTTTGAGTGGGGACCTGAACAAGAGGAGGCTCTGTGACATGTCCAGGTTGCTGTGCAAGCTGCTCTGCCACTTGTGCCATATAATCCAGCAGATTCAATGGGGCTGGAAGTTTCACTGGCAAATAGGGATGTTCTCTGGAGCCTTTGGCAGGTCCCTATAGGAGAATCACAATGCTGACCCTTAGGATTTTAGAATAAAGCCTTACCATCTGCTGCAGATAACTATTGTCCTTTTGAGAAACAGCTTTTAGCTTGCTACTGAGCCTTAGTAGACACCGAATGCTTAACCATCGGTCACAAAGCTACCATGAGACATGAGTTGCCTATAATGAGCTGGGTGTTGTTTACCCACCAAGCCATAAAGTTGGGTGTGCCCAGCAGCACTCTATCATACAATGGAAATGGTATATATGAGATAGGGGCAGAGCAATTCCTGAAGGCACAAGTAAGTTATGTGAGGAAGTGGCCTAAATACCCATTGACCCCACTCCTGTAATATTACTTTCTCTTTCCCAGACCAGAACTATGGCCTCTTGGGGAGTTCCTTACAGTCAGATGACTTAGGAAGAGAAAACTTGGGCCTGCCTTCCATATGATTCTGCATGATATGCCCTTACTACCCAGAAATGGACAGCTACAGCACTAAAACCCCTTTCCGGGATATCCTTAAATGACAGTGGTGAGGGGAAATCCTCTAGTGGGTAGAACTTCAAGTAGTACATTTGGTTGTTCATTTTGCTTGGAAGGAGAAGTGGCCAGAGTTGCATTTGTATATTGACTCATGGGCTGTTGGTAATGGTTTGGCTGGCTTGTCAGGGGCTTGGTAGGAGCATGATTGGAAAATTGGTGACAGAGAGGTTTGGGAAAGAGGTATGTGGCTAGACCTTTCTGAGCGGGCAAAAAACCATGAAGATATTTGTGTCCCATATGAATGTTTACTAGAGTGTGACTTCAACAGAGGAAAGTTTTAATAATCAGGTGGATAAGATGACCCATTCTATAGATACAAGTGAGCTTATTTTTCCAGACACTCCTGCCATTGTCCAATGGGCTCATGAACAAAGTGGGCATGGTGGTAGGGATGGAGGTAATGCATGGGCTCAGCAACATGGACTTCCACTCACCAAAGGCTGACCTGTCTATGGTCACTGCTGAGTGCACAATCTGCAAGCAGCAGAGACCCATACTCAGTCCCTACTATGGCAACATTCTCTGAGGTGATCAGCCTGCTACCTAGTTGCAGGTTGATTACATTGGACCACTTCCATCATGGAAAGGGCAGCAATTTGTTCTAACTGGAATAGACACATACTCTGGATATGGGTTTGCATTCGCTGCATGCAATTCTTCCACAAAACCTACCATCTGTGGACTTCTGGAATGGCTTATCCACCATCATGGGATTCCAGATAGCATTGCTTCTGCTCAAGGAACCCACTTCCCAGCAAATGAAATGTGGTAATTGGCACTTGTTCACGGAATTCTCTGGTCTTACCATGTTCCCCATCATCCAGAGGCAACTGTATTAATAGAATGGTAGAATGGTCTTTTGAAGACCCAATTAAGGTACTAATTAGGTGGCAATACCTTTCCGGGCTAGGGCACTATTCTTCAGGGGGCTGTGTATGCTCTGAATCAGTGTCCATTCTCTGGTGCTGTTTCTCCCATAACCAGCATTCACAGATTCAGGAATCAAAAGGTGGAAATGGGAGTGGCACGACTCAGTATCACCCCTTGTGATCCACTAGGAAAATTTTTGCCTCCTGTCCCTGAACCCTTTAACTCTGCTGGTCTACAGGTCATAGTTTCAAAAGGAGGAGTGCTTTTTCCAGGAGACAGAACAATGATTCCATTGAGCTGGAAGCTAAGACTGCCACTTGAACACTTTGGGCTTCTCATGCCTCTGAATCAACAGGCAAGGAAGCAGATCACTGTTCTGTTTGGGGTAATTGATCCTGATTATCAAGGGGAAATAGGACTGCCACTGCACAATGAAAGTAAAGAAGAGTTTTCCTGCAATAGAGGAGATACCCTAGGGCATCTCTTAATACTACCATACCTGTGATTAGAGTCAATGGAAACTGCAACAACCCAGTCCAGACAGGACTCTCAATGACCCAGAAACTTCAGGAATTAAGGTTGGAGTCACTCCACCTGGCAAAGAACCATGTGCAGCTGAAGTGCTTGCTAAAGATAAAGGAAACAAGGAATGGATCATGAAAGAAGGTAGTGATAAATATGAACTACGACCATGTGACCAGTTACAGAATTTAGGACAATGATAGCGTGAATATCTCCTCCTTGTTTCATTATGAGTGGGTTTGTATTTGTATATATGCAAATGTTTTCCTCTCATCCTATGACATAGGTTGTATTGCTCACATTATAGTATTTAAGTTGTAGGATATGAAGTTTATCTGTGAATGTTACCTAAAGACTTGCACCCTCCTCTGGAGAGATGCAGTGTATTTCCAGTTGTACGCTGGACAGTTGGGTATTATTAGGCAAAACATATGCCTGTTATTGTGTTCTATTTATAAATTAAGCATGTTACAAGGTGATATGTATAACTGCCAAGTTGATAAGGGGTGGACTGTGATGTTTAAGTTCTGATGTCAACTGGGCCAGATGATGATGTCCAGTTGCCTGGTCAGGCAATCACTGGCCTGACCATTGCTGCAAGGATATTTTGTGGCTGGTTGATAAACTGGTAGGCTGTTTTGTTAAATCATCAGCCAGTTGATTACAGCTGTGGCTGATTACACATATAGTCAAGTAAGGCCGCGCCTCCCACAAATGAGATAATCCAATCAATTGAAGATTTCTAAGGGAGAAGAGAGACTTTTCACTTCTTCTTCAGCCAGCAAGCCTCTCCTGTGGAGTTTGTCGAGGCTCTTCATTGGAGCTGCCAGCTTCACAGCTTGCCCTACAGATTTTGGGCTCTTTCAATCCAATGGTTGGATGAGATACCTCTTAAATCTCATACTTCACATATCTTCTATTTCTTCTGATTCTCTAGAGAGCCGTAATTAACACAACAGGCTAGGAAGAAAGAAATGAGGACATGCTAAAATTTTTATTTTGTTCACAGTAAATATATAAATACTAATTAATATTGCATGTATAGAAAAATGAATATGACTACATGCATTAAAAATTGAAGAAACAGAGTACTGGTAACAAAAACGTAGTGTTAATGTTGGCAAAAATGTAGCATATGTAGCTCGAAGGGAACCTTCCTCCTCAGAAATAATGAAAATCAGTAGAAAAGAGTCTATCAGTTAGAATCAAGTTTGTCAAAACAATGTAAAACAATCAAACATTTATAGCAACTAAGCAAACACTGAAGCAAGAAATGGGCAATTGAAAAATGATAGGAAACTTTTTTCAGCATTTTTATTGCCCTTTCTCCCTCTCATCCTAAAATTGACATCCCACATTCCCAGTGTGGAACTCTATTCCTTGGTTCCAAAGAGAGCAGAGCAGACCTAATCCTCCAATATTGTATTTTTCTATTCTAACATGATTTGGGTTGTTCCTGAAAGACTGATACAGGCGCTTTCTTTGTTTCAACTACCTGGGAACTCACCAGGGAAGAAAAGCTGTGGGTGTTCCCAAAATATTGTAAAGCCAGTGAGCATCTTTCATTGTCTGGGACAAAAGGTCACAACTGAAACACAAACTAGAGTGCTGGAAGCCTGGAAAGAAAATCTGGGGAAAATTACTTTGGAAATTAATGGATCCTTAAATGTCCATATGCATGTATGAAACCAGAAGGAAAGATAAAGGATAAAGACTGAGACAGTGTAACTTAGGAATACCTAGAGTGGACAATGATGGGAATTAAATGTACAAATATGAAAATGTTTTTGCATAAGGGAGAACAAATGAATGTCAACATTGAAAGCTGTTGAAAATGGATGGTATACAGAAAATAGTATAGTCAATTTAAGTAGGGTCTATAGTCAACAGTAACATTGTAATATGCTTCTACTGAATGTAACAAAGGCATTATGCCAAAACTAAATGTCAACAGGCAGGAGTGTGGCAGGTAGAGGGGGTATGGGTTCTTTGTGGAAGAAAAGGAAATGTCTTCTTATTGATTATGGTGATGAAGTCACATCTATTTACTGAGGTTGGATTGTATGATGTGTGAATTAAAAAAACGAACAAAGAGAAACAAGTGCTATAGAAAATGTGGAGAAAGATGTATCTATTTTTTGTCAGTAGGGAAACCGAGAGGTGCAGCCCCTTGGAGGGCAGTGTGGTGGTTCCACAGGAGGTTAAGGGTGGGGCGGCCATATGGTCCTGAAACCTCATAGATCAGTATATACCTGGAGGAACTGAGTGTGGGGACAGGAATGAACATTTGCACACTGGTGTTTATGGTGGCAGTGTTCATGATTCACAATGGATGGAGGTAGCCTAAGGATACATCGACTGAGGAATGGAGGGGGGAACTGTGGTGTATACATGCAATGGACTTCTGAGCAGCCTTAAGAAGGAGTGAAGTTGTGAGGCATGTAACTAGGTGCATGAAACTTAAGGATTGTATGTTGAATGAAACGTCAGGAACAAAAAGGCAAATATTATCATTCCTCAACCATATGAACTAAATATAATGTAAAAACTCAGTGAACTGAAGTTGAGAACATAGTTAATCAGGTTGAGGCCTATTGTAAAGGATCCTGGATTGTAAGCTTTTATAGCAGTCGTATATATTCAGAAGTTTTAACTGTTATTTCTTAATTCTGAGATACTGAGCTCTTTGCATGTAACCTGGTCGTTCCCAGAAACTTCGGGTATTTATGTGACACCTGAGACTCAGAGTTAGAGCTCTGAAGCTATGAAAGTCAGCATTACCCCATATAGGAACTGCTTAAAAAGTTGAAAAAGGGATCAGACTTCAATTAGAGAAATGAATGAAGCTGATCTGGATAGGATTAAGGTCAATCAGAATACAGGGCAAAGGATGATATGGTCCATATTTTAAAACTTAAACTTCTGTATTTGACCAAAGGGAGAGATGTTTATTTGGTGCAAAATTTATATCTTGGGTAGCAATTACCTGATTTAACCTGTACGGTCAGTTTACTTGAATACCATAATTATATGGAATCTTGAATAGGGCATGAAATCTTATTGGTTTATCCAGGTTAGTATGACACTTACCTGCGCCAATATATCTGAGAGTAATCTGGGCAGTGAATAAAAAAGTATTTGCAAAGTCCCCTCGGGAAAAGGAGGAAATATTCAACTTCCCCATTTGGAGAATTCTTGATATTCTTGCAAGCAGTGAGTAAAATCAAATTAAAAGGCTGAGCTCTCAATCTTGAAGCGTATTCCTGTAAAGGAGAAACTAAGCCTACTTATAATTATGCCTAAGAGTCACCCCCAGAGGGTCTCTTGTTGCTCAGATGTGGCCTCTCTAAGCCAACTCGGCAGGAGAACTCACTGACCTCCTCCTTACATGGCACATGACTCCAGGGGTATAAATCTCCCTGGCAATGTGGGACAGAACTCCCAGGCTGAGCTGGGACTTGGCATCGTGGGATTGAGAAAAGCCTTCTTGACCAAAAGGGGGAAAAGAGAAATGAGACAAAATAAAATTTCAGTGGCTGAGAGATTTCAAACAGAGTCCAGAGGCTATTCTGGAGGTTATTCTTGTGCATTACATAGATATCCTTTTTTAAATTTATGGAATACTGGAGTGGCTAGAGGGAAGTACCTGAAACTGTTGACCTGTGTTTCAGTAACTTTGATTCTTGAAGACAATTGTATAATGATATAACTTTTATACTATGACTGTGTAATTGTGAAAACCTTGTGTCTGATGCTCCTTTTATCCAGGGTATGGACAGATCAGTAAAAAAATATCGATAAAAATAAATCAATAAGAAGGGGGATAAATGGAAAAATAAATTGGGCAGATTGAAATACTAGTGGTCAATGAGAGGGAAGGAATTATAAAAAGGAACAAAACAGAATTTCGGGAACCAAAAAATATAACAGCTGAAATGAAAAATTCACTAGAAGGTTTCACTAACAGATTTCATCAGGCAGAGGAAAGAACTCATAATTTGAAGGTAGAGCAATTGAAGTCATCCATTCTGAGGATCAGAAACAAAAAGGATTGAAGAAAAATGAACAGATTCTAAGAGACTTGTGGCTTGTCATCAAGTATATCAACATAGTCATAATGGAAGAGCCAGAATAAGAGGAGAGAAAGAGAAAGAAAGGGAAAGAATACATGCAGAAATATGGCTAAAAACTTACCAAATTTCATAAAAAGACATGAATCTACACATTCAAGTTCATTGAACTTTAAGCAGAATAAAACAAAGAGATCCACATGAAGACACATTTCAATCAAATTGTCAAAAGTCAAGGATAAAAAGATTCTTTAAAGCAGAAAAAGACAGGTGATTTATTATATACAATGACCTTCAATAAAACAAACAGCACATTTTCATCAGCACTGTGGAGGCCAGAAGGCAGTGCAATGATATGTTTAAAGTGCTGAAATAAAATGAAAATTGTCAACTCAAAATTCTATATCTGGCAAAACTACCTATCAAAAATAAAGAAGAAAATAATATATCCTAAGACAAACAAAAACTGGGGAGTTAATTTCTAGTACACTTGTCATGTAAAAAAAAATGCTATAAGGAATCCTTCAGGCTGAAATGAAAGGAAAATGGACAGTAACTTGAAGCTGTATGAAGAAATAAAGAAGTCTGGGAAACATAACTACATGAGTAGATAAAAAGCCAATCATGTTAACCTTTGTTTTGTCATCATTCTGTTTTCTATCTGATTTAAAATATAAACGTACCAAACAATAATTGCCTAAATTGGAAAGGAAGAAGTAAAACCATCTCTATTAGCAGATGGCACACTCTTACATATAGAAAATCCCCCAAATCCACAAAAATGCTACTAAAGCTAATAAATTAATTAACCAGCTTGCAGTGTACAAGACCAACACTCAAAAATTCAGTTGTTTCTATATATCAGGAAAGATCCATTGAAAAAGGAAATCTTTTAAAAAAATAAATTTACAATAGCATTCAAAAGAATAGAATATATAGGTATACATTTACACAAGGAGATGCAGTCCTTAGGTACTGAAAACAACACAGTATTGCTAAAAGAAATTAAAGAAGGTCTAAGTAAATAGAATACATCCTGTGTTCATGGATTGAAAGGCTTAATTGTTCTGCCAATTTGAAGCAATTATGGACCCCAGAAAAGCCATGTTTTAATCCTGATCAATCTTGTGGGGGCAGCCATTCTTTTAATCCTGATTCAATACTGTAGAGTGGAAACTTCTGATTAGACTATCTGCACAAAGATGTGCTGCACTCAATTGTGGGTGTGACCTTTTGATTAGATGGAGATGTGATTCTGACCATTTAAGGTTGGTCTTGATTTGTTTACTGGAGTCCTTTAAAAGGAGAAACATTTTGAAGAAGCTTCAGAGCAGATGCAGGCACTTTGAGAACAGTTGCTTCAGAGCTGACAGAGCCAACATGAGACCCAGACGTTTGGAGATGCAGGGACCAGCAGACATCACGATGTGCCTTCCCATGAGATGGCAAGCCAGAACCCAGAGTTGTATCCTGGAGGAGCTCAGTGAAGATTCAACGATGCAAAGTGAGGAACCCCCACAGGAAACAGAGACAAAAGCAATGGAGCCCAGGAACAAGGGACTAGCATATGCCAGCCATGTGCCTTCCCAGCTGACAGAGCTGTTCAAAATGGTATTAGCCTTTCTTGGGTGAAGATAACCACTTGTTGGTGCCTTTATTTGAATATTTTCTTGGCACTAGAATTGTAAGCTTGTAACTTATTAAATTCCCTTTTAAAAGACATTCCATTTCTGGGATATTGCATTCTGGCTGCTTAGCAAACTAATACAACTGTTAAGATGCAATACTACCCACAGTGATCTACATAGTCTAACCATATAAAAATTCCAATGTCCTTTATTTGTAAAAATTGAAAAGCTGATCCTCAAATACATAAGAGGCCTTGAATAGACAAAATATTGAAAAAGAAAACAAAGTTGGAAGACTCAAACTTCCCTATCTCACCACTTACTACAGTGCTACCAAAATAGTAATGCACTGATGTAAGGATTACTGACCAAGGGAAAAAAATTGATAGTCCAGATAAAAAGCATGAACATGGCTGATTGATCATTGAAAATGATGTCAATGTCTTTCAGTGGTGAAAGAATTGTCTCAAAAAAATGTGCTGGGGCAAATGGATATGTACATGCAGAAGAATGAGCTGGATTCCTACATAAAATATATACAATAACAAGCCCCAAATGGATCGAAGACCTAAATGTAACTGCTAAAATGATAACGCTCTCTGAAGGAAACATAGGAATAAATCTTCTTGACCTGGCATATAACAGTATGTTTTTAATTATGACCCCTAAAGAATAAGAAATAAAGAAAAATGGTAGATAAGTTAGACTTCATCGAAATGTAAAACTTTTGTGTTTTAAAGGCAGAATGTGAAAATACAACCGGCAGAATGGGAGAAAATACTTGCAAATTATTTTTCTGATAAAGGTCTAATATAGCACATAGAAAACTCTTACAATTCAACAACAAAAAAATAAAGCCCAACTAAAAGTGGGCAAAGATCTCGAATGGGCAAGAACATGAAAAGATGCTCAACATCATTAGACATTAGAGAAATGTAAATTAAAACTACAATGAGATACCATTTCTCAACTCCTAAGATCCTTTAATCAAAACAACAGAAAATAACAAGTGTTGACAAGGATGTGGAGAGGTTGGAATCCTCATACAATTCTAGTATGGTTACAAAATGGTTCAGACGCTGTGGGAAAGTTTTTCAGTTCCTCAAACAGTTAAACATTGAATTACCATATGGCCCAGCAATTCTACCTCTAAGTCTATTTCCTAAAAAATTGAAAACCGGGTATGAAACAAATACATATACACCTGTGATTATAGCAACACTATCCATGGTAGGCCCAAAGTGGAAATAACCCAAATTCCCATCAAATGATGAATGAGTAAAAAATGTTATATATATGTGATATATCATTCAGCCAAATGGTTTAATTTCATATTATTTTAATGTCACTTCAAAAATATATGCATTTAAAATATTGAAGAATAACTAGAAGATTAATTGGGATAATTTAAAACTACTAATCCAACAAACATTACTGTGCAAAGCCATAATATCATAGTAAATAAAGAAATACAACATAACTATAATTACTGCAATGCTGTCAATAATCACAGTGAAAGTGATTGGACTCATTTCCCCCAATTAAAGGCTGAAATCTTCAGATTTGGTGAGAAATATACTAGAAAAAGATGTCTCTCCCTGACAACAGGTGGGTTAAAATATTAGAGAGGATGGATTGCCTTGGTGGGTAAAAGATATATGCATATATTTGTGTCTGTATACATGCATTCACAGTGCACAGGGAGTAGGACAAAGAATTGACCTCGGTATTTCCTAATTTTATAATTTTTGACAGTAGAACTCTATTGATTTTATAATAAAAATAAAAGCTATTTTATTCTAAAACATTAAAGTAAAACTTACAACGATAAAGGAGATTTATTTAATAAAGGATATTTCAATAACTATTTGTTAGGGAGGTATTAAGTACTTGCCTTGCCAGTGTACCAACATACATTTCTAATGCTTAAACAACTAAATCTGAACTATGAAACTGGTATAAGCCAGAAAACAAATAGAAGCAAATTTCTATGTAATTTTGGGATGGGAACAGATGTTCCAATTATAAAAATAATGAGGAAATAATGCCAATCCAAGTATTTGCAAATCTTATTTCCTTATTCCGTGCCTCTTAATAACATGGATCTGGTAAACCTTGCCCTTTCCAGGTAGATGTTCATCTTGGGTTTGTGGAGCAGGGAAAGGAGAGAGCATGACCTCCCTCCTACCAGACACACACACACACACACACATACACACCTCTTTATCCAGGACACCAGCATGCTCAGCTCTGCAAACAGTGATACTGGAATATCTCTCACAGATTTCATTCTTCCCAAGAGCCTAGGACAGTGAACATGATATTTGATTGCAACATTCTGAAAAGCCCATAAAAGTCACTAACAAATGAATTTAGATTGGGTCCAAGGTGAAGCCTGCAATAAACTTAAAGTGCAATTACTTTGACTTCTTCTAGAATAGATAGGTTCAGGGGAGAAGAGTGGGGGAAGTACAGGATTTATGATGTGCAATATTGGTGGGAGCTTCCCAAATTGCAGCCTCTTTCAGTCGGCTTCAATTTCTGCATGGGAAATTAAAAGCCATGGTAGTCATCAGTTCACATATATTCAACAGATATTCCCTGCATACCTCTGTGTGCCAGTTGCAATATCCAGGTATTGCGTATAGAAATGAGGGATGCAGTCCTGGCCATCCTCAAGGGTCCACTTCTCAGTTTAAGGGACACACCCATAAATAAATTTGCTTTAGATGGCTAGCAATTTCACAGAAATGCAAATGACCAATGCTGAATCAATTTGAAATTGTTTGTTGGTTAGTTACAGAATCCTAGCTCCGGTGATTTTAGTAAATTTTAGCGTTCTTTGCTAACAGAAAGGAGTCCAGATTTGGCTCTCCAGGGTTGTGCTAGAGGCTACTAGGAAGGCATCAGAGACCCAGGTTCTGACTTTCTTTATACTGCACATCTTGATTTGATTCCCTTCCTCCAAGCCACAAGATGGCTGCTGGAGCTCTGACCTTGCATCTGTTTTCCAGAGAGAAATAAGGGAAATAGCAAAGGACAAAAGGAACATTCTTCCCCAGTTTTCCCAGAAGCACCACCCAACAATTTCCAATTGCATTTTGCTTTAGTATGCAAAAGCTGCTGGAATTCAATATACCAGAAACAGACTGGTTTTTAAAAAGAGAATTTATTAAGTTGCAAGTTAACAGTTCTAAGGCCATGAAAATGTCCAAATTAAGACATCAAGGGAAAGATACCTTAATTCCAAAGAAACGGCTAATGAAGTTCTCTCAGTTGGGAGGGCACATGGTGATGTGTGCTAGTTTTCTCTCCTCATTTCATGAGGCTTCTGGGGGCATTTTACTTCTGATCCAAAGGTCTCCAGCTGTTTAGGCTTTGTTGGTTCTAAAGCTTTTTCCAAAAATTGCTCCCTCTTAAACGGCTCCAGTAAGCAACCACCTTGAATAGGTGGAGACACATCTCCATGGAAACCATCTAATTAAAAGTTACCATCCACAATTAGGTGGGTCACCTCTCCATGGAAACAATAAAAAGATCCCATTCAGCAATATTGAATGAGGACTAAAAAACTTCTGGGTTCACAACAGATTCAAACCAGCACACATCTCATTGCCCAGTCTTACAGCAATGGAGTGTCAGTAACGCAGTGTTCAGTTGAGCCTACTGACACTGGATAAATCGGGAATTAGTTACCAATTGTATTAGTCAATATTCAGCTGCAGAAGCAAACCATTGTGATTGATATAGAATAAGGAGTTTACAAATGTAATTACACCATTTACAATTGAACAGGGTGGTTTAGAGTCTATGTAAGATCCAGGGTAAGTTCTCAGCCTGAGGTCACCATAAGACAGCCTGACTATCAGTTAGGATGGAAAACTGGGGTAATGTGGGGCATTGCAGGGATGAACTGGGGCCTAAAAGAAAGAATGGAACCCACCGGCAAAAACTGAAAACTTGTGAGGGTCATGTAGAATCCATATCTGTTTCTCACCACCTTTGACTTCAACCACGTGCGCACCTTGCAGGAAAAGCTGGTGTCCTTTACCAAGGAGGGGCATGCACGCTCTGCCCAGACACGGAGTGGCTGATGAGGCAATCCATGGAACTAAGGGTATGAGTCTGGGCACTACCCATACCAGCAAGATGAGCCAAAAATCAGAGGGACACAACCTGTAGCAGCCCCTGGTGCCCTCTGGTGCCCTCAGGACCAGAAGTGGCTGCTTCACTCCTCCCGGCCAGATCTTGTACAAAAGTCTTTCTTTTAAATTTTTTTATGGACAACTGTAAACCAAATTCATAAAGAAAGGCATTTGGGAAAAGATAGTACCAATTCAGCTAAGCTGACATAGTTCAAAACCATCCACTCAAGATATTGGGGATAATGGTTATCGGGCAGGCAAGAAGCTGTGTCTGCTACAGAAGCTCCAGGGAAGGCAGTTAATGAGCCAGGACTAGACTGGAAAGGATGATGTGCTTTCCAAATGCATGGTGAGCTTCTCTAATGATATAGCTCTGTGTGCCAAAGAGGAAAAAAGTGGTACTGTGTTAGGCTTATGGAGGCATTTCCATACTGCTAGAGCATAAAACAGGAGAGTTTGGAGGAGAGGGAGGAGGGGAGTCTGAGGACCTTGGGGCTATCTTCACCTTCCTTCTATTTCCATAATCTTATAATATGATGGAAAACATCATAAATCTCCCACCCCTGTGTCCAACAGAAACATGCCTCTTTGCTTAGCACATGGGGCTATGGGATCAGCTAGGTTTGTGTGCTGCTATAAATAATAGAAATTCAAATGGCAGTAGCTTAAATGGGGCTTTATTTCTCACACATAGCAAAATGTCTGGGAGAAGTTCAGGTCTAGTATGAATCTGAGCAATGACATCAGGTTTTTTCAACTTTTGTGCTCTGTTGCACTCTCTGAGCATCTTAGATTGGGGTCCCTGGAAACAGACTTGCCTGCCAAGAGTTCATGGGAAAGAGCTCTTTGGAGGTACATCAATAAGGTCATGAGGAAGACAGGGCTGGGCAGAGGGAGGACTAAAGTCTCAGCTAAGACTTCAGCTTATCCTATAGGGTACTCTGAAGCTGAGACACCTCATGCCATCCTTTTCCTTTAGAAGTAGTTGATAGTGGCCCAGTGACTCTGTTTGGCCAAGGCAATTCCCAATGGATGATGCAGTTGTGAGTTCTGAACTAATATTCTCAGTCCTGGAGATGGGAATGTGGGCCCTGAACACAGATTCTTGTCAGAGGCACCCAAAGTCTATGATAGTTGACAAGTTTTCATGCTTATGCATGTCACCTCATGGTGACAGTATGGCTGCTATTTCTCTCACCTTGTATCCCTTCCAAGGAAGCTATGAAGGGACAAATAGGCAGAGGGATTTTTACACAGCAGTACTTTGCCTTTCCACTTATGAAAGAGCATTTTCCCACCAACATTTCTACCAACATTCCATCTGCTGGAACTCTGACTTACTGTCAACCCTGCTATGAGGGAAGTTGAGGTTTAAAGTTAAGGATACTGCAAAGGACAACATACAAATACTAAGTTCCTTTAGTTAAAAAAAAAAAGAATGCGGGCGGCTGCTGTGGCTCAGCAGGCAGAGCTCCGACCTGCCGTGCTGGAGGTCTGGAGTTCGATCCCTCGTGCCTCCTGCCCATATGCAAATTTTAAAAAAAATTTTAAAAAAAAAAAATAAATAAAAATTTAAAAAAAGAATGCATTTGGAATGCAGCTAGCAGGTCTGACTCACTGCATATGATGACCACCTTAAATTAATTGGAAAAGATTCAAGGAAAAGAGAGCCATCCTAAATTACTGAGAAGAAACATTGGAGCACAATTTGGGAGAAAAATTTGACTATATCTGTTAAAATTAAAAACATGTACTCCCTGTAGCCCATAAGTCTTCATCCAGGAAAATGTTTTTAGAGAAACCCTAGCACATATATATATGTAAAGAAGATGTGTATACAGATTTCATTTCAACATGGTTTATAACCACAGAAATATCTAAACAACCTAAATTTCAGAAGTCGGGAATGGATGAATAGAATGCAGTAAATTCATGCTGGTCATTCCTTCATACCACAGATATTTGATGAGCTCCTATGAAATACTGGCCCTCTGTCACCTCCTTTCCCGAGACCTGGACAAGTAACCCAAATCTGTGCTTCCTGAAATTCTGTGGTTGGTCCTGTGAAGTCTTTCTGGGTCTTCTTTTGCTCAGCTGTGATTTCTATTGGCTCTTTCTTTAGAGTAGCAGCAAACATTTGATTTGATTAAATGCCATGGTTGATTAAATGCCCTGTTTAAATGGAAGCGCTGTTGATATGATACAGAGTAAAGAGCAAGCAGGGTGGATGTGGCCCTTTAAAGATAAGGTTTTCAGATCACATGGAGCCAGCCTTCTAGAACTCAGGAGAACCACTTGGGTCAGACAGAGCACATTTGCAACTAATTACCCGTAAGTGTTATTACACACTTTAATTGAGGCCTATTATTAGACTAAGGAGAATGACTTCCAAGTACTGACAGGTCACGTACCTCTGGACATAAAACGAAACAGAACTGACAGCGTTAACAGATCATATTGTTTCAAGTCCCACTAGAATTATTTTAAGTGACTTCATAAATTTAATCATTATATGTGCTTTTTAACTTGGAATCATTTGCTTCTAAATGATTGTTCATGTGCATACAAACATATACAATGAATTTAATTGTATGCTTCCTTTAAATTATATAAACATTAATTCTATTATGTTTATTAATGCTTAGTTAAGGAATAAATTACATATTCCAAAATTTACGATTTGTGATATTTTAAAATTCAATCACCTGTGCTGAGATTCTACTTATTAAATGTAGGATATGAAACAACTCCTACAGGTAAAAATTGGCTGCAAGATGAGGTGAGCCCTACTATGGAATCTGAGAGGATTATCTCAAACCCAGGAAACAAGAAGACAAGCAAAAGCCTCTGCTTTATTTCTAACTGACCCCAACTGAGAAAATGACAGAGAGCCTAGACAAGGCTCTGAGTCTGCTGAGTTGCCTGCCTTTTGCCCTGAAAGAGATGCTGGAACCATGGCCAGGATCCCTTCACATTTTTTTTTTTTTTTTTTTTTTTACATGGGCAGGCAGGCACCGGGAACATGAACCTTGTCAACAGCATGGCAGGCGAGAACTCTGCCACTGAGCCATCGTTGCCCACCTCCCCTTCACCTTTGTTTTAATAAACAGTAACAGTGATTACTATTACCGCGCACCATTCATGGCAAGCCTCAAGCATAGCTCTCGTCCCTGCCCCTGGCCCCCATAGCAGCCCTCAGTTCTAACAGAAGAGGACGTCATAGCGCCTCAGGTCCTTCCCCAGGCCACCCTATGCTCACCCTGCCCTGCTCCAGCACCTGCCCTGCCCTGCGCACATCTACTCACCGCTGGCGTTCCTTGCTCCTGGCACCCACCTCCACCTACCCACAGCTCCGGGTCCACTTTGGCCCCATAGCACTGTAATGGGCCGTTTCTGTAAAAGCACAGGCATTTTCCTTGCCCCACCTCACAAAGGTCTGGTCTGAGACCGTAGCGGGGAGCTCACTCTCATCCCAGGTACCACAGCTCCTCGTCTGCTCCCTATACTGCCTCTCCATCCTCCTGTGCACACCTGAGCAGTCCGGGCCACCCAAGGGCAAACCCAGTTTGGGAGTTTGGACCCCTCAATACTCTTTACATTCATAACTCCACCCATCCCGATTGAAAATTGTAGCATCAACTCATGTTGTATGTTGGGGTCCCTGGGAAGCAGACTCTGAGAAGGAGTTGAGGGGTCACGTGGGAAGGTGAGAATCTAAATGTTGCCAAGGGAGCAGCTGAGTGACAGGGCAGAGCCAACTCAGACCCCACCTGCCCCACAACACTCAGGCTAGAATGGCCTTTAGATCTGTCCTGAGTCCAGCCTAGGCAACCAGGCCTTGTCCTCTTGCCGGATGGCTGTGCTGGAAGACTCAGCGAGGGTTCTGCAGCTGTCAGAGACCCTGAGAGGTTGTCAGAAGGAGCTAACCACCAGCAGCTGGAGAAAAGTGTCCATTGCTGGGGAGCTCTGGGCAACCCAGAGTATCCACTGTAGTTCACTGCCACCAAGTCTACATACAGTTCCCTGTGTTCCTGCTTTCAGGTTTGCTAGTCATTCCAGCCTGGCACACAAGCCCTCTGAGATATGGGCTCACATCCCTACCTCCCTCACTGCAGGACTCAGCAAACAAAACTGTCTTTATGCCTCAGTGGTGCCCATGCTGCTGTACTTCCATCCCTGACTACTTCTAACTCATACCTTGAGAAAGGTCCCAGAGCTTCCCTCTGCAAATAAGGTTTCCTGGAGGGCCAGGAAGGTGTCTCCCCTCTTTCCTGCCCTCCATGCAATTCCAGGCTAGGGAGATCTTTGCCCACCCCTTTCTCTCCCTCAGTAACAGCAGAGAGACCTTTTCTGTGCCCTCCCAAAGAGAAAGGTCATACATCATGAATAGGACCTTATTTTAGGGAAAAAGTATCATAAATATTGGAAATATTGGCTTTGAAAATTGTAACTTGAGGAGTTCTTATAGACAAATTGGGAACAAGACCAGCTTTCTTGGTCTTGCTCAAAGACACAATGAGAAGAGATTTCTACCAAGGAGAGGAAGCAGAGAGAAGGAGAGAGAAGACAGGAGGTTTGACAAGAAATGCACAAGCAGCTCAGGGGACATTTGCTCAGGGTCTCAGTCCTGGACCCTCCAGCTATGAGAGATTTGGACAGCCTAGGGTTATTGAAGTGAACGGATCCAAAGGTGCCACACTTGTGTCCACTTTCATGACAGAAACTGCAACCAGGGATGGTCACAAGGATTAAGGAGCAATTCCATTACAGCTGTGTGAGTGTGTGTCTCAATGTTTGTGCATGTGGTGTATGTATGTGCTTGAATGTATGTGTGCAGATGTGAATGTGTGTGTTTGTGTGTGAATGTGTGAGTGTATGTGCCTTACTGTTGGTACATGTGAGTGCATGTGTGTGCCTGAATGCATGCGTGTGTGAATGTGTATGTGTGCCTCAGTGTCTGTGCATGTGTGTGCACAAATGTTTCAGAGTTAGAGAGAAAAGACATGACTTCATTGGACAAGCATTAAATTGCAAATTAGTTTTTATGACATGATACTGCCTCATGAGTAATCAGGACATTTTCTTAACCTCAGGGTGTGATTTGAAATTGAAGTACAGTCATATGGCATTACTATGCAGCAGTACCTCCATCACCAATGGCTCCAGAAACAGAAGTAATTTATTAAAAAACAGGCCATGTTAATTTTTTTTTCTAATACTGCTTCGGAGAACAGTGGACTGTGGTCCATGAGACAAGAATCCCTTGGCATGGACAATTTTGACTAGAAATTCTACTTGGTTAAAGATACATTTGGGCAGCTTCTCACTGTCACATCCTTTCTCCACCATTTTGATCCTATTTCGAGTGCTATTTCTCCCACCATAACTCCATGTCAAGTTGGTAGAGAATCTCACATGCATCAATAGAATTAGGCAATCATTGCTTAGCTGCTCAATCTGAGGTTTGCAGGCATCTGACCTAAACCCAGCATTAATTTGGCAGGGTCTGCAGGTGACTCAGGCACACACTCACACAGTGATAGCAAAATGAGAGCACTCCTTGAGCATGCAACCATCCCTGGTTACAGTTTCTCCTCTGTAATTGCACACAGTTCTCCTCAATAGCCCTAAATCATCCAAAAGCCAAAGACTTTCCCAAATTCCCCTCAGCAGGAGGGTCCAGTTTGTGAATCAGTATCTCAATGGAAGACTCCACCATTGTTCAATGTACAACCCAGGCAGGACACTTACACATTTGCAACTTGATTCCCAAAAATGTGCCAACTCACCTTGTCACTGCTGTCAAGAAATAGGAGACTGCCTTTTCCATGCTACATTATCTTGCATCGGAATCATTCATGTCTCATGCAGATGTCAGTGTAAAGACCACACAATCCATCCAGCTGTGAGGAGATGCTCTTTATTCTCACCTCTCCTGTTGGTACTGCTGGAGCCCTGGGAGTCACTCAAAGAGGGTGGGGCTCTCTAGCACCCAGGAAATTATCCAACCATTCAGCTTTTGTCTGAGCATCAAAGGGATTGATCTGTGTTTTTTGGTAGACACTGAACTCCAACTCATTACCTACTGTTCCACCCAACTTCTCATTGGGGGTTGAAATCCAGTTCCAACCCATCCCATCCCATCCCATCCCATCCTAACCTATTCCACCCCATTTCAGTTTTATTATCCTTGTGATTAATTACCAGATTCTGGGAACCTCAGTAGTAAAATGTAAAGTGTAGCCAATCTTAGTTGTTCTAACTCAAGTTTATTGGGATATAATTTACATACAATAAAATGAGCAGGTCTTAAGTTTATAGCTCAATGAATTTGATAAAGGTATACCAGTCTAATCCATACCCTGATAAAGAGATAGAACTTTTTATCACCATAGCGAAATCCTCTGCTCCTTTGCAGGCAATTTCCCACCCTCAGGCAACCACAAATTTGATTTTCATCTCTGTAGCAGTTTTGCCATTTCTAGTATGTCATGTAAATGATGTCCTGTAATATATATATTTTATTACTGAATGTAATTTTTTTATATGTCCCTTCATATTTGCTGCATGTACCAGTGGTTAATTTCTTTACAATGCTGAGTAGTTTTTGTTGCTTTGGATGCACCGGAGTTTGTTTATAAATTCACCTGTTGATGGAAAATAAATGTTGGGATTTTTTATTTTGCTGTATGTAACCTTTTTGTTTTTCAGGTGGTAAGAATACAGCCAGGAAATGACAATGATATAAAAGTTTACTTCTAATGAATAATTACATGCATAATTCAGAGCTCAAACACAGAGTGACTATATTAGCACAGTGTGTTGGAGGAGCATGGAGTTTAAGGTAAAACGAAAGCGGTTCCAGTTTCACTTCTGCAATAATCAATTATCTTGGAAAACTGATAACTTTCTTAATTTTGGCTTTCTCCCATATAAAAACAAGGCACAAACTTCTGGGAAGATAGAGTAGACTTACTTTTCCTTTTTCTTATGACTGAGTACAACTAAAATCCTTGGACATTATATATATGCAAACATCAGGAAACTGAGAGATGAAGAGAAGATGGTGACAGCGAGGGACTTTGGGACTTGACGAATGACACATGAGCGAGTTCCCTAGATTTTCTTTTTGCCTCAAATATTCCAAACTTAGAGTTGAAGAATTGAGTAACCTGGAAAGGCAAATGGATATTGTGAAAATAAAAGCGACAAAACACCCTGTTCTCTCTAGCCAAAGGACCAAAAAGGGGGTGGCCTGTCAAGACAGAAGGCTTTTAAACAATAACCACCCCACTGCAGCCAAATATGAAAGGAAAACAAAGGGACTACCCCAAATCAGGATAGCAAAGGTCAGGCCAACTCTCCCACCTCCTTCACTCTCTAATGAGACTCCCAAACACCCACCAACCCTGGGAAAAGTCAGTCAAGACAGGCAGGGGAGAAGAACTTCACCCCGGGTGGGCAGAATGACCTTCTGCCTGTCATATATGCTGCCAGTGGAAGCAGCATGGGGGACTGGACTTCTATCCCTGTCTAGTGGTAAGTAGGCACTGCTTTCCCTCATTGTTATTTTGCATATGGACATTCCATTGTTCCAGCATCATTTTTGAAGAAATATAATTTCCCCATTGAATTGTCCCTGCTCTTCTTTGAATATCAGTTAACTCTATTAGTATGGGCCAATTTCTAGTATATCTTATCTGTTCCATTAATTAATATGTCAATTCTTTTTCCAATACCCCATGGTGTTAATATCTGTAGTTATATGGTGGATATTGAGAGTATCCCAACTTTGTCCTTCTTTACCATTGTGTTGGCTATTCTAGGTATTTTGCTTTTCCAGATGAACTTAATCTGTTCGTTGTTGCTGGGATTATGATTGGGATGACATTGACCTTACAAAGAAAGTTGGGAATATTTAACATCTTATCAGTATTGAGTCCCTAATCAATATAGGGCTATCTCTCAATTTATTTAGATCTTATTTGATTTATTTCCTTAGTGCTTGGTCTTTTTCAACATATAGATACTACACATATTTTGAATATTAACTTTGTATCTTGTGACTTTGTTGCACTCCTTTATTAGTTCCAGGAGGGTTTTTTTTGCCTATGCTTTGGAATTTTCTACATTGATAATCATGTCACCTGTGAAAAAAGGAAAAATAAAGGTTCATCCTTTCTTTCTAAATAAACTTGCTTTAATTCCTTTTCTCTAGTTCTTTATTTTGGCAGGTAGGATTTCCAGCACAATATAGGAGAGGTGGGAGAGGATCTTAGGGAGAAGGTGTTCAGTTTCTCACAACTGAGCGGGGTGTTAGCTTTTATGTTTTTGTAGGTAGTATACTTCAAGTTGCAGAAGTTGCTCTAGATTCCTGATTGGCAGAGAGTTCTCTTAATTTAACTGGATATTGGATTTTGTCAAGTGCTCTTCTTGCATCAGTTGATATAATCATCTGATTTTCTTTCTTTAGACTGCTGATGTGGGAGATTATATTAATTGACTTTCAAATGTCGAGCCAGTTTTGCAAACTGGAATCAATTCCATTTGAAAATGGTGTACAATTATCTATACTAATTGTTGGATTTGATTTGTTAATATTTTGTTGAAGATATTTGCATCTATGTTCATGAAAGATATCTACATATTTTTGCTTCTACTGTCTTCCGGTTGGTATTAGAGTAATGTTGACCCCCTGGAATAAGGACGTCTTCACTCTGCTTATATTTTCTCAAAGAAATGGTGGAATAGCAGTATCATTTTTTTTCCTAAATGCTTGATAGAATTCACTAAGAAAACCCTCTGGGCCTTGTTCTGTTTTTTTGAAGGCTATTAATTATTGATTTAATTTATTTTATAGATATTGGTCTGATCTGTTTCTCTTTGTATGAGTTTTGATTGTTCATGCCTTTCAAGGAATTTGCAGATTTCGTTTAAGTTGTCAAAGTAGTGAACATAGTGTTTTTCATAGTATTATTATGCTTTTTAATATTCAAAGGATTATTAGTATGTGGCATCTTTTATTTCTGTCATTGGTAATTTGTGCTATCTCTCTCTTTCTCTTTGGTTAGCTTGGCTAGAGATTTGTCAATTTTATTGATCCTTTCAAATAAACAGCTTTTGATTTTGTTGACTATCCCTATTGCTTTTCTGTATCTTTTCCATTAATATCTGCTCTAACTTTTACTATCTTTTTTCTTCTGCTTATTTAGGCTTAAATTACCCTTCTTTTATGAGTTTTATAATGGGAAAGATTAACTATTGAGTCAAGATACTTCTTGTTTTATAACACATGCATTTAATGCTACAATTTTTCCTCTAAGCACTGTTTTCACTGCACCCCATGCATTTTGTCAACTTATATTTTCATTCTAATTTAGTTCAATTAAAAATGTTTTTGATACTAATTTGGATCCATATTTTGATAAGTGTGTTGCTTATTTTGCAAATATTTTCAGAATTTCAAGATATCTTTTGGTTATTAATATATAATCTAATCATTTTGTGGTCTGAGAACACACTTTGTATGATTTGTATTCTTTTAAATAGTTTATAGTATGATTTATGGCCAAGAGGTGGTGTATGTTGCATGTCAGCTTGAGAAGAATGAGTATTCTGTTATTGTTACAGAGTAGTCTATGAATGTTAGTTATATAATGTTAATTGATAATACCATTCAACTACCAACTACTTGTTTTCAACAAATGTAGCTAGAGCAATGGAACATTATAAACAAAAGAAAATGAACCTTGGTCTAGACCTCACGCCTTGTAAAAATTGATTAAAATGCCTCACAGACTTAAATACAAAATTTTAAACTGTAAAAATTTCAGGAAAAGCATAGGAAAAAGACTTGGGAACTTTAACTAAGCAAAGAGGTCTTTGATTTGACACAAAATCAGTCAAAAACAGAAAAAACATTTTAATTTGATCCTATCAAAATTAAACCTTTTTGTTTTGTGAAAGATAGTGTTAAGCAATTTAAAAGATAAGGTAGAGAATGTGATAAAATATTGTTAAAACAATGTCAGCCTAAGGATTAGTATCTAGAATACATAGAAAACTCAGCCAACCCAACTTTAAAGAAACAGTCCACCTACAGAGGGGTACTATTCATGAAGAGATATTTATCACAGAGAATGTACAGATGACAATTAAATATATGAAGCTATATCCAAAATCATTGGCTATCATGGAAATGCAAATTAAAACCACAATGGGATATCAATACACACCTATCAGAATGTTTAATGAAAATTCTGTTAACACTGGTGAGTATAAAGAGAAATTGGATCTGTTTTACATTATTGATAGAAATGACATTATTTTAAAGCAAAACACACAACTACCATGAGACCCAGCAAATGTACTCTTGGGCACTCATCCCAGAGAAATGAAAACATGTTCAGAAAAACCTATGCACAAATGTTCACAGCCTGTTTTTAGTTTCCTGGTTGCTGAGGCAAATATCATGCAATGAGTTGGCTTAAACAATGGAAATTTATTGACCCACTGTTTTGAGGTTACAAGAAATCTAAAATGAAGGCATCATCAAAGTGATGCTTACTCTCAGAAGATTATGGCATTCTGTAATTGGTTGCCTGTGATCATTGGTCCTTGAGCTTTTCCATCGCATAAGTATGCATATGGTGGCCTCTCCTGAATTCCCCCTTCTCTTCCATGTTTTATTGACTTTTCTGGCTTCCACTGCACCCCTGGCTTTCTTTCTTTCTGTGACCTTCTTTATAACGGCTTCAGTAAAGATTAAGACCCATCCAGATTCAGCTGGGATACACCTTCAATGAAGTAACCTCATAAGAATGTCCTATTTAAAATGGATTCATACTCACAAGAATGGTTTAAGTTTAAAAACATGTTTTTCAGGGGTATATAGCTCTAAGTCACCACAAAACTGGAAAAAACACAGACATCATTCAATGAGCAAATGGTTACACAAACTATGGTATGTCCATACTTAGCAGTAAAAGGAACAGATTGTTGAAACACATGACAAGTTGTATGAACGTCAAAAAAAATTATGCACAGTGAAAAAAACTATCTCAAAAATTACAAACTATAAAATTCCATTTATATAGCATTCTTGAAATGACAAAATGTAAATGGATAACAGATTAGTGGTTTCCGGTGATTAAAGAGTGAGTGGGATGGGAGGACAGTAGGTTTGGCTACAAGGGAAGTATGAGGGGTCTTTGTGGGATATAAATATACACTTGACTGAATTAATGCCAATATCCTGGTGGTGATGTTTTACTATATTTTGCAAGATGTTAACTATAAGGGAAACTAGGTAAAGGTTACATGGGATTTCACTGTATTATTTCTTACAATTGTTTGTTAACGTACAATTATCCCTAAATAAAGAAAGTTTAATAAAAAGAAAAAGAAGATATCTGCACCTGCCATCTCATGCACAGGGATACTTTAGTAAATAAGTTTCCTCTGAACTACATCTGTAAGAATGGCTTAGAAGTACTCTCTGAGAATAAGAAGGGAGAGTGCGTTTTAGGAGGAGTGATTGTCACATTAAAGCTTACAAAAGCACAGGAGAACATAGTGGTGGTGTTGGAGGTAGTGGTGGGGGTGATGGTGTTGGTAGAGGTCATGATGCTTATGGTGGTGGCAGTGGGTGCATGGCAGTGTTGGTTTTGGAGCTGGTGGTGGTAATGGAGGTTGTAGTGGTTGTGGTGCCATCAGTGGTGTTTTGTGTGGTGGTGTCAGTGGTGTCAGTGGCTGTGTTGGTTTTGATGGTGGTGGTGTGGTTGCTAGCAGTGGTGGGGTGGTAGTGGCAGAGGTGCTGTTATTGGTGGAGGTGGTGATCTGACTGGTGGTGATCTGACTGGTCTGCAATGGTGCCAATTGTGGTGGTGCCATTGGGTAGGTGTTGTTGTTATTGCATCCACAGATGCTGGTGCTGTTGTTATTGTTAATGCTGGTGGTGGCAGAAGGTGTGAAGATGCATATGAACTGGGAAATCATTTAGGAACAGAGTGCTGTCCTTGAAAATGGATACAGGATGGGGCTGTGGACAGCTAGGAGATTTAAAAAGTGGCTTCTTAGGAAATGTTCCAAACAGGGAAGAAATGAAGGAAGAAAAGTGCAAAGACCAACAATTTCATGATATTCTCCATAAGAGTCTTTATATTACTGAAGGCTTGTCAGATCTTAAAGGATTGCATGTATAATCTCCATTTCTGCCCTTGAGTCAGGATGTGACCTTCAGTAAATGATTTAAACCCATTATCTACTTGTTCTTATTCCCAAAATTAAACCATCAGCCTCACTAATGAGTCTCCTAAAAAGAATGATTACTATTAGAGAAAACCCTTGTGCTCAAAGGAACCAAAAAGGCACACATTATCATTAACAGGATGAAATACAAAAGAAACGCTCTTCTGGAAGAGCATGGCTGACAGGAGGTGTGGGCTGCAGGTCCCAGGGCTTCTGTGAAGAGGAGGTTTTGAGCAACTATGAGCTGAGGAAAGAAAAGAAAAGGATCAAGTATGAAAGTTCTTTATTATTTAATGATTAATGGTGAGAGAGAAAGAGAACAAACAGATTCAGAGTGGCATGATTATAGGGTGACCGAGAAGAAGAGAAAGCCAAGAGTTGCCTATTATTTTAAAATAGAAAAAACAGAGAAAGAAACACCTGAAAAGAGTGATCATCTTAAATATGTGCATCAAAGTCTTGCTCTTTTCAAAGTACTTTTGCAAATACTTTTATAACTCACAATGCCTGGAAAGTGGGAGAGTTACAGAAACCTGAAGGTATGTGCCCAAGAATACAGAGTTAGTTGCTGGATAGAGTTGGGATTAAACTGAAGTCATGGTGCATTGGAAAGAGCCCAGAGGTTAGTAGAAAGGGTTCTGTGGACACACTCCTGACTCCCTATGTTTCCCATTTCTTCACCAGGACAGTTCATTTCTGAAGCAAAGAAAGTTCTGCCCATAGACCACTCTTCCTCCTGTACTAGGGGTGGGGGGTGTCTGTGGATGAAGCCTTCACATCCTGAAAGAGTGTCAACTCTTTGCTTGCTCCAGAAGATTGCTGTGGTGATAGAGAGACAGGGAGGCAGGAAAACCCAGAGGTAGAGGGCAGAAAGAGGAAGCACAGATGCGCTCATGTCTTTAATATAAAACAAATCACAGATTTGTTTTCATTAGAGCCCAAACTAATTACACAAGAATATTTTAGAAATTCATTTTTCCCATAGTGAAGAAACAAGTAAGCAATGATAAACAGTGTCTTTCATTTATTTTTTATTTAACATGTTCAAATTTAAAGTGACATCCATTATGAGCTCATTTTCATTAAACTATACTTATCTAATTTTCTAATTGATCAATATCCAGAATGATGTTTAATAATCATTAACTGAAATTAATTCTGAATGGTGGCATTTGACTTAAACTTTATGGCTAGTCTTTATACTTTTCCATGTTGCTGGAACATTTTCCCAAACAATAAAAGTAATTAATCTTTTAAACAAAAGATAAATAACAAGGTAACCACTAAAAATTTAAAAAGTCATGAAAATTGTCAAATTATCAAAAAGAAACAATAATTGGGAAGAAAAACATCATGAATTCAACAAGACTAAGGAAAGGTTCAAGGAGGAAAAAATAAATTGGAAAGGATTACAAATAGCAAATATAAAATATGGTAGAGTGACTATATCTTACTATGTCAATTATCAAATTGATTAAGTTGTCTTTATAGATATAGACAGCTAATAAGATCAAATAATTTCTAAATAAAAAACATTAAAACACAGTTTTTTTTTTCTCTCACCTAACAATATTCAACTGTTCTGCATATAACTGGAAACACATTAACTTGGATTAGGTTTTTAAAAATACATTTGGAGCAAATAAATAAAAGTGTGTAAAATAGTGGCAAAGAGTTATTGACAAGTGGAAATAAAAGAGTCTACATTACTATTGAACAAAAAAAGACAATGTGTTCAGGACAAAGTATCAAAAATATGCGCCATTGATCTTATTAGCTGACAATGAAAACAAAATGACAGAAAACCATTTCTGGAAATACAGAGTAGAACTGCTTATCTCTATTCCTCCAACTAAGTATAGCTAAAATCCCTGTTCTGTCTAAAACAAACACAAGAAAATTCTGAAGGGAGAGTACAAAGCTAACTGAGTAGGGAACTCAGGACTCAAGTTAAGGTTCTCTAGAGAAACAGAATTAACAGGGAACACTCGCAAATATAAAATTTATATAAGTGTCTCATGTGACCACAGGAACGCAGAGTCCAAAATCCACAGGGTAGGCTGTGAAGCCAATGATTACAATGGAGGTTCTGGAACACAGGAGAGGCTCACCAGCCAAAGCAGGAAGAGAGCCGTCTCTTCTGAATCCTCCTTAAAAGGCTTCCAGTGATTAGACTGAGCATCAGTCATCGCAGAAGACATACCCCTTGGCTGATTACAAATGGAATCAGCTGTGGATGCAGCTGACATGATCATGATTTAATTCTATGAAATGTCCTCATTGCAGCAGACAGGCCAGCATTGCCCAACCAGACAAACAGGTACCACCACTTGGCCAAGTTGACACATGAACCTGACCATAACAGACCACCCTTTGTCAGCTTGACAGCTATATATATCACCTTAAACCATACATTAAATATCTAAATAAAATTTCTAAATAATTTCTAAATAAAAAACATTAAAACACAGTTTTTTTTCTCTCACCTAACAATATTCAACTGTTCTGCATATAACTGGAAACACATTAACTCTCTCCAGAATAGGGTGCAAGTCTTTGGGTAATAGTCATTCTTAAACTTGATATCTTACAACTTAAATAGTATAACAGGAACAAAACAGCATCACAGTCCTCGTTTCTGTAACTGATCACGTGGTCGAAGTTCATATTTATCGCTACCTTCTTCCACTACCCATTCCATGTTCCCTTTACCCTCAGCAAGCACTTCTGCTGGCCGTGGTTCTTTGCCTGGTGGGGTGACCCAAAACTTAATTCCTGAAGTTTCAGACCCATTGATTGTCCTGCCTGGATTGGACTACTGCAGTTTTCCACTGATTTTAATCACAGGGCATGATAATGCTAAAAGATGCCCTAGGGGATCTCCTATATTCCAAGAAAACTCTTCTTTACCTCCATTCTGTAGCTGCAGTTCTATTTCCCCTTGATAGTCAGGGTCAGTCACCTTAGACAATAATGAATTCCCCTTCTTGGCTTGTTGATCCAGGGGCCCAAAGTGACCAGGTGGTAGTCATACATTCCAGTTCAATGGAATCATTGTTGCTTCTCATGGTGGAAGCACTCCCCCTTTTGGAACTAAAACCTGTAGACCAGCAGAGCTCAGGGTCACAGAGACAGGAAGCAAAAATTTTCCTAGTGGATCACTAGAGGTAATAGTGAGTGGTGCCACTCCCATTTCCACCCCTTGGTTTCTGGACCCATGGATCCTGGCTATGGGAGAAACAGCACCATATAGCAGATGCTGATTCAGAGTATACAGAGCTTCCTGGAGAACATTACCACAGCCTTTCAAGGTATTGCCACCTGGTTGGCACCATAATTGAGTTTTCAAAAAGCCATTCCACCATTCTATCAATCCAGCTGATTCTGGATGATGGGGAATCTGGTAAAACCAGAGAATTCCAGGAGCATGTGCCCATTCCCATACTTCATTTGCTGTGACGTATGTTCCTTGATCAGACACGATGCTATGTGGAATACCATGATGGTGGATAAGGCATTCTGTAAGCCCATGGATGGTAGTTTTGGCAGAAGCACTGCATGCAGGGAAAGCAAACTCATGTCCAGATTATGTGTCTATTCCAGTTAGAACAAATCGCTGCCCCTTCCATGAAGGGAGTGGTCCAAAGTGATCAACTTTCCACCATGTAGCTGGCTGGTCACCTCAGGGAATGGTGCCATATCGAGGGCTGAGTGTGGGTCTCTGCTGGTGGCAGATTGAGCACTCAGCAGTGGCTGTAGCCAAGTCAGCCTTGGTGAGTGGAAGTCCATGTTGTTGAGCCCAAGCATAACCTCCATTCTTACCACCATGACCACTTTGTTCATGAGCCCATTGGGCAATGACAGGAGTTGCTGGGGAAAGAGGCTGACTGGTATCCACAGAACAGGTCATCTTATCCACTTGATTATTAATACCTTCCTCTGCTGAAGTCACCCTCTGGTGTGCATTCACATGGGACACAAATATGTTCATGTTTTTAGTCTATTCAGAAAGGTCTATCCACATACTTCTTCCCCAGACCTCTGACACGCAAATGCCATACCAGCAAGTCTACAGTAGTTGCTGCTTCTTGCTCACTATGTCCAGTCAACATGATATCATCAGTATAAGGGACCGGTGTGATGTCTTCTGGGAGGGAGAAATGATCAAGGTCCCTGTGGACAAGATTATGACATAGGACTGGAGAGTTGATATACCCCTGAGGTAAGACAGTGAAAGTATATTGCTGACCTTGCCAGCTGAAAGGAAACTGTTTTTGGTGGTCCTTACTAATAGCTATTGAGAAAAAAGCATTTGCCAGATCAATAGCTGAAGACCAGGTACCAAGGGATATATTGATTTGCTCAAGCAATGATACCACATCTGGAACAGCAGCTGCAATTGGAGTTACCACCTGATTGAGCTTATGATAATCCACTGTCATCCTCCAAGACCCATCTATTTTCTGCACAAGCCAAATAGGAGAGTTGAATGGGGATGTGGTGGGAATCACTACCCTGCATCCTTCAAGTCCTTAAGAGTGGCAGTAATCTCTGCAATCCCTCTAGGAATATGGTATTGCTTCTGATTTACTGTTTTTCTCGGTAGGGACAGTTCTAGTGGCTTCCACTTGGCCTTTCCCACCATAATAGTCCTCACTGCATGAGTTAGAGAGCCAATGTGGGGATTCTGCCAGTTTTTCAGTACGTCTATACCAATTATACACTCTGGAACTGGGAAAATAACTACACAATGGGTACGGGGGCCCACTGGACCCACTGTGAGTTGGACCTGAGCTAAAACTCTACTTATCACCTGGCCTCCATAAAGTGGACCAGAGTGACATTTTGGGTCCCCTGGAATTAATGTCACTTCTGAACCAGTGTCTAATAATCCCCAAAATATCTGATCATTTCCTTTCCCCAATGCACAGTTACCCTGGTAAAAGGCCATCGATCTCCTTGGGGAAGACTTGGAGGAAGACTAACAGCATAAATTTGTGGTAATGTAACAGGTTTCTCCCCCAAAGGGACCTGGCCTCCCCTTCATTCAAGGGGCTCTGGGTCTGTAAACTGTATCAAGTCTGGAAATTGATTAAGGGGCTGTGACTCTGTGTTTTTGTAATTCAGGTTAGACTTCTGTTCACTTGACCTAGAACGCTTTTGTTTATACAGCTCGAACAAGAATTTAGTAGACTGCCTTTCTATTGTATTTCTAGGTACCCCATGATTTACTAGCCAATGCCACAAATCTCTGCGAGTCATATAATTTTGATGCCTGCTTTGAGTTTGCTGTCTATTATAATAGCCATGTCTACCCTGTCTTTGGCGATTAAATGTTGCCACCTGGCTTCTGCCAACTCGGGATCCCGTCATCCCCATTGCATTTAAGGATTCCAGCTCAGTGACAGCAGTTCCTATGGTAATATCTGACCTACAGAGAAGTGCATCCACAGAGCTCTTCAGGGATGATGGTGCTAGTCTCACAAATTTATTTCTCACTGTTCTGGTAAAAGGTGCATTCTCCAGAAATTCCTGTGGTGTAAGAGCAGGCTTTGCATGATAAACCCACTCTAACATTGCAATCTCTCTAAGCCTCTGGATCCCCTCATCTACATTATACCAGGGCAGTTCTGGCATTTCAACCTCAGGTAATGTTGGCCACCTTTTGATCCATGTTTCAACCAACCATCCAAACAAACTGTTAATACCTTTTCTAACCCCTCAAGCTATAAAACTGAATGCAGAATCTCTGCTTAGTGGGCCCATATCAATAAATTCAGCCTGATCCAGCCTTATTTCCTCCCACCATCATCCCACACCCTTAAAATCCATTGACTCACATATTCCCCTGATTGCTGTCTATATAAATTGTAAAACTCACACAGTTCTTTTGGAGTATAATGTACTTTTTCATGTGTGATACTTTGCACGTCACCTTTAGGGGCCTGTTGGGACTTGAGTCTAGTTATAGGTCTGGAAGAAAGGAGAGGTTTTGGGGGTGGGTCATGAAAAGAATTAGAAATATCTTCCATGCCAATTGCTTCGGGTATTCATTTGCAGTTTCATCTAGTGAAACAGTATTAATCACTCTAGGCTAACCCCTTCAGGTGGAGGTTGGGTGGCCAACTCCTCAAGGCAGGCTGGAGGTGGGGTGGCTAGTCCTCATTGCAGACTATTACAGGGTTATCTAGAGAAGACTCAGCATGACCTAGGCTTTCAACCTCACCCCTGACATCATTATCAAACCATATGCCCACCATCCCATTTTTCAGGGTCCCACTCCTTTCCAATCTATGCCCTCACTTTAACGGCAGACACCATGCAACATTGAGAATTCAGTTTGTGTTGCAAAGTTGGTACTGTAGCATTAAGATTCTGAGTTTGAATTTCAGAGATCTCAAGTCTACAGCCGCAGGAAATAAAATTTTCCTTCGGGATACTCGTAGAAACTTCTACTTCTGTCAGACGGCACTTAAGCTTCTCATTTGAAGCCTTAAGCCCATTTCTTTCACTCCTTAATGTAGCCAGTGTATCTAACAACAACCAGCTAACATCTCTATACCTCTTATTTCCACAAAACTCTGCAAAGGTGTCAAAAACATTATCCCCCAGAGCCTGGCTTCATGCAAGTGAAGCATTAGGAGAATCGAATGGTGATATTTTGAATATCTCTTTTGCCAACTCACTCCATGGATCAGAAGTGTCATTCTGATTATGGAAATTAGTGTCTTTGAGTCCATTCAGAGTAGAAAACCATTCATAAAAAACCATTTTTAAGATTCTGTTTCTTAAGATCCACTCCTGGTACCAAGATGTATTAGTTAGGGTTCTCTAGAGAAACAGAATTAACAAGGAATACTTCCAAATATAAAATTTATAAAAGTGTCTCATGTGACCACAGGAACGCAGAGTCCAAAATCCACAGGGCAGGCTGTGAAGCCGATGATTCTGATGGAGGGTCTGGATGAGCTCCACAGGAGAGGCTCCCCAGCCAAAGCAGGAAGAGACCTTGTCTCTTCTGAATCCTCCTTAAAAGGCTTCCAGTGATTAGATTGAGCATTGGTCATTGCAGAAGATACTCCCCTTGGCTGATTACAAATGGAATCAGCTGTGGATGTAGCTAACGTGATCATGATCTAATTCTATGAAATGTCCTCATTGTTGCAGACAGGCCAGCACTTGCCCAACCAGACAAACAGGGACCACTACTTGGCCAAGGTGACACATGAACCTGACCATGACACCAAGGGAAAACATGGTGTTGCTAACAGAGGCCAGGTAGCAAGTCTGGATTCCCTTCTCCAAGTGGCAGTAGGGAGGCAGTGCCCCTCTGTACCTGCAGGAATGCTGTCATATGAAGACTGATAAAATGTTAGATTCAAATAAGATTGAGTTGTATAACATAAATACCAGAAATATCCAGGATATAATAACAAAATCCCTTATCACACCAAGAAACATGAAGATCTCAAACAGAGAAAAAAGACAGTGCAGAAACTTAGAGGATATAAATGGTAAAATTATCTGACAGGGATTTTTAAAGCAGCTTTCTTTTAAAATGCCACAACAAGCTATAAATAACATACTTGAAACAAATGAAACAATGGGAAGTCTCAGAAAATTTATAGAAAATCTCAGCAAATACGTAGAAGATGTAAAGAAGAACAAAGTAAAAATTTTAGAACTGAAAATTATGACATCCTCAATTGTAAGGGCATGCGGCAGAAGAAGGAAGATGACATGGGAAACTTGGAGATAAACAATAGAAATTACCCAATCAGAACAACAGATTAGATATATCCTTGAAAAATTAACAGAACCCCAGGAACCTATGGAAGTATATATAAAAAAAAAGATCGACTACTTGTATAATTATAGCCTCACAGAAAGAAGAGAAAGAAAGTGGAACTGATACAGTATTTGAAGAAATAATGGCTGAAAAGTTCCTAAAATTTAAAACATTATAAACATACACATTCAAGAAGCTGAGTATACCTCAAACAGTAATATCTCAAGGAAATCCTACCAAGGCACAGCATAGTAAACTTTTGTGAACTAAGACAAGGAAAAAATTCCTGAGAGCAGCTAGAGAAAAATGACACAAAATCTATAGGAATAAATAATTCAAATGGCAGTGGATTTCTCACTTAAAAATCATGGATGCCAGAAAAAAGTGGTACAAAATTTTTTACATACAGAAAGAAAGGTACTGTCAACACAGTATACTATGACACATGAAAATATCCTTCCAAGATGAAGGAGAAATTGTGATATTCTCAGTTGGAGGAAAACTGAGAGAACTGATCATCAGAATACCTACAATAAAGGAAAGACAAAGAAAGATCTCTATACAGAAAGGAAATGATAAAAGAAATCTGAGAATATCATGAAGGAAGGAAAAAGACCTTAAGGGAAAAATTATGTGTGACAGAAAAATAATAATAAAAGAAATCTATGAGCAACTCTACACTCATAATATTTTCAATTTAGATGGAATCAAACTATTCCTCAAAAACTACTACATACTACCACAATTCATGCACTGTGAGATAGAAGACTCCTATAACTATTAAAGCAAATCAATTCATAATTGCAATAGTTCTGAAAAATGAAATCTCTGGTCCCAGATGGTTTCAAAAGGAAACTTATACTAAGCATTTAAAAAATTAACAAGTCTGCATAATATCTTCCAGCAAATAGATTAGGAAAGATTGTGCTATGAAGCCAGAAGTATGTCAATACCAAGCAGAACAAAAAGGGAAACTACGCACCAATATCTTTCCCACCTTTAAATGCAAAGACTTTCAAGATGTTAGAAAACTGCATCTTAATAACATATAAAAATAATAATACAACATGACAAAGTAAGATTTAGTACAAGGATGCAAAGCTACCTGATATTTGAATATCAGTCAGTGTAAGCCACCATATTAACAGGCTAAAGTAGAAAAATCACATGATCATATCAATTGATGCGGAAAAAGCATTTGACGAAACTCAACATCCATTCAGGATGAAAACTCTTAGAAAACTAGATATAGAGAGCAATAGTCACAATTTCATAAAGAGAATCTACAAATAAGGACTGCTGCTATCATCAAACTTGGTTGTGAAGACCTGAATACTTTCTCCTTTAGGCTGGCAACAAGACAAGAAGCTCTACTTTCACTGCTGCTACTTATCTTAGTATTGGAACTTTCCAAAACACCCCAATAATGCAAGAAAATAAAATAAAAGGTATATAATTGGAAGGAAAAATATAACATTTTCTGATGACATGATGATCTACATAAAAATCCCAAGGAGTCTATTTAAAAAAAAAAAAAACAAAACTCCTAGAACTAATAAATGAGTTCAGCAAGGTCACAGGGTAAAAGATCTGAACAAACAGAAAGACATGCTGTGCTCCTCATTGGGAAGATTTTATATTGCCAGTATATCAGTTCTTCATTTAAAAAGTCCAAATCCAAATCCAGAATCATAAATCTATATGTGAGAGTTAAAGCTATAAGCTTTGGAGGAAAACATAGGAGAATATTTTTATGATCTTGGGCTAGGTGAAGATTTCTTATAAAAGATGCAGAAAACACATGCCAAAAGAGAAGAAAAGATAAAATTGACTTCATCCAAATGTACAAGTTTTGCTTATTAAACTCAATGATGAGATATTGAAAAGACAAGAAGGAAAATATTTGCAACAAATATATCTAATAAAACTTTAATCCCCAGAATATATAAAAATGTCTGAAGCAATCAATGAAAAGACAACTCAATTTAAAAATTAGCAAATGCCTGAAGAGATGCTATACACCCCAGGTGGCTCTGACTGAGAAGGAGCCTGTGACCTCTCTAACCAGCTACTACAGTGTTGAGTAGGCTCATTGTTGGATGTTCTTTCTCCCTCAGAGCTAGATCCCTTCATGATATCTGTGCTAGTTCTTCTCTGTCTGCTTTATATCTC
Organism: Myrmecophaga tridactyla; assembly: GCA_004026745.1. Classification (NCBI taxonomy): domain Eukaryota; kingdom Metazoa; phylum Chordata; class Mammalia; order Pilosa; family Myrmecophagidae; genus Myrmecophaga; species Myrmecophaga tridactyla. The sequence continues at coordinate 5,404 of PVIY010010854.1, read as the reverse complement.
TGGAGTTTGACACCCAAAGGCTGCATCCTATGAGCTACTGGCTACTGGCTTCCAAATTGATTCAGACAACAGCAACACCAGTAGCTGCCCTCAGTATGGGTGCTAAATCTTGGGCAGGAACCCTGTGATTCTAGACTACTACTCCTAATGATGGCCTATCCACCATGCACACAACCCTCACTGGCATCTGATACCACCTCGTTTTAGTTTGAAAGCTGCCAGAATTCAATATACCAGAAACAGAATGGCTTTTAAAAGGGGGAATTATTAATAAGTTGCAAATTTACAGTTCTATTGCTGTGAAAATGTCCCAATTATTGCAAGTCTATAAAAATGTCCAAACTAAGGCACCAACAAGAGGTTACCTTCACTCAAGAAAGGCCAATGAAGTTCAGCGTTCCTCTCTCAACTGGAAAGGCACATGGAAAACATGGTGATGTCTGCTAGTTTTCTCTCCAAGCTTCTTGTTTCATGAAGCTTCCCTGAGGTCGTTTTCCTTCTTCACCTCCAAAGGTCTCTGGCTGCGTGGGCTCTCACAATTCTCTTGGCTCTTGCTCATTCTGTCATTCTTTCCAAAATGCTTCCTCTTTTTAGGATTCTAGTAAACTAATCAAGACCTACCTGGAATAGGTGGAGTCACATCTCCCTCTAATCAAAGGTTAATACCCACAACTGTGCGCATCACATTTCCATGGAGATAACTCAATCAAGTCCCCGGCATAGTGCTGAATAGGGATTAAAGGAAACGTTACTCCACAAGATTGGATTAGAATTAAGGAGTGGCTTTTCTGGGGTACATAATCCATTCAAACCAGCATGCACTTTTCTTCCTTGTGTAACCTTTGCCCTAGGTGGTAATAGTTTCTCTCTTTTGCATTGCTCTGTGGGTCCATACCCTTCATTTTTTCCATTAACCCTGCTCACACCCCTATGTAGTGTCCTTTCATTAAAGCCTTGTTATTTGGACCATCTGGGTTGAATTAGGTTCCCTGTAGAATTTTTTTTCTTTTTTTAAATTTGCATATGGGCAGGAAGCACCAGGGATCGAACTCCAGACCTCCAGCATGGCAGGTCGGAGCTCTGCCTGCTGAGCCACGGCAGCCGCCCTCCCTGTAGAATTTTGACTGATGTAGTACTTACCTTCAAATAGTTTAATCTTGCTCTCATATCCTCTCTTATTTTCCCCCTAAAAAACTAACTATGCAATGTACTTCCTTCATACTGTATATGAATATAGCCCCTATATTCTTCCAGTTGTGTTTAAATGAACAGATATCAGACAGCCTGAAGCAGACAGACTACAGAAGGTGGTGCCATCGTGGTAGAGCTGAGACTTTGTAAGACTTCTTGATGGTCCTGGACCCACAGACATCCCATTCCTTCCCTCCCATGCCTTGGTGAACTCATTCAGCAGGCTGATTCTCTCTTACTTCTCTAGCTCTCTGGTGCTTCAGTTCTCAAGAATATTTTTCCTCTTCCAGCTTTTATACAAGTTAATCATCTGCAGCTGAAAGCAGAAATAAAATGGGAGATAAATTGTTTTGCTTTCACTTTTTCTTCAATTAATATACTATCAGCCCCCATATAAATCATTTTCTGGCCTTTTCGCATCTTCACTGGCTGTCTTCCTTCATTTAAATGTGTTGGCGCCACATGGGAAAGTATTATGTTTATCTCATTCTCTGTCATACCTCCAGGGCCTAGGATAAAATGCATACATCATGGTAAGCATTCAATAAATATTTGTTGAATAAATTGATGTTTGAATAAGTAAATGGGGGTCTAAATGAGTAAAATGGGAACATGTGTTTGTTAGAACAATTCCACTAGTGACAGAAGAAATAAATCCAATTCCTTTTTCAAAATTATGGCTACATGAGATGCTAATTAAAAATGAAAGACAGAAATAATAAATGCAGAAGCAATGAGGGAAATAGAAAATTGCCATTAGAACACCACAAAATAATTGCTCCAGGCACATGCACCGATGAATGTTAAAATCAGTGGGTGGAATTTTAAGGAGAAACAGGAATTTGCATAACCTCAAAGCACCTCCTTCAAAACATGTAATTACATGCTGGTTTTGACATATGTCCATAATTCTTTGATATTACTCCTTCTTGAGGATGGAGTTTAATTCCCTTTCCCTAGAGTGAAGGCAGAAGTTAGAAAATTACTTCTAATGAATAGAATAGGGTTTCCCAGTCTCAATAGTGTTGATATTTCAGGTTGAATAATTCTTGGTTTGGGGGCCTGTGCAATGTGGGATGTTTAGCAGCATTCTTCCCCTCTACCCACTAGATGTCAAAATCACATCCTCATCTATGACAGTAACAATGTCTCCAGAAATTACCAAACATCCCCTGGGGAGCAAAAGCACTCCTGGAGGAGAATCACTGAACTAGAACAGAGAAAGAGAAATGTATTAACTTCATAGTCGAGAAATCTGGAAAACAGCACCTTACAACATCACATAGAATTCACCCCTTGATATAAAGAAATGAGAAATGCACACAGTCTTAACTCGAGAAAATTTGAGACAAATTCAAACTGAGGGACATTCTGCAAATACATCTCACTAGGACTCTTACACACACACAATCAAACAAGGAAAACAGAAATGGTCACAGATTGTAGGGGACTAAGGAGATACAATAGCTAAATGCAGCATATTCTCCTGGATTGGCTCTTGGCACATAAAAAAATACATTAGTGTGAAAACTGGTGAAATTTGAGTAAAATCTGGATTTAGTTATAGTGACATTAGTTTATTAGTTTTGATCATTGTACCTTGGTTACATGAGATATTAGCATAAAGGAAGATGAGTGAAGAGTATGCAGAAGCTCGGTATTATTTCCACAACTATTGTGTAAATCTAAAATAATTTCAAAATAAAGTTTAAAAAAGTGAGATAGTAAGTATGAATGCTAATGAGCGGCGGAGAATGCTATTCAATCTTTCTCTCTACAAATATACCCCTTTCCCCTTTATATGTTCTCTGACCCTATGTTTCCAATGTCCTTTCTCAGTTTAAATGCACAGTTCAGTTATAATTCGGGTGACTTCTTTGTTAGATACTTTATTCTAGTTTCATGACAGCCTCACTCACTAGGTAAACAAGATGATAATTCCATGCCTCAGGCTGAATGAAATAGCTTGGGCAAAGTTTCCTCTAACCCAACCACAGCTGATGGAAATCTCTTGGAAGTAAATTACTCCCATTTATCCCAAATCTCATTGTCTTTCTGAATGCCTCGCTCATGCTGCAGGCCCTCTGAGAATAGAGACTCATTTAGGGGAATGGCTTATGTTGCTTTAAATTTTCTCTATAGTGATACCTGTATTGACAGCTGCACAATGCAATCTCCTAAATTATGAAGGGCACTGAGTTCTTTGAACTCGTGAGGGACCTGGGCCAAAGTGGGAAAGAGTGCAGAAGTGTCTCACAAAGGCCAGGCGATGGATGGAGACACACAGCATCCCTTCAGTGAAGGTAAGCGTAAGTGTAATACAAATGTGTTTGTTTTGATATAAAAATACCGGTCATGATTCCAAAGACTCCACAGGCTGCTTTGTTCCCAAATAACATATGTCCAAGGAGACTCATGGGGTGATTATCTCCTCCAGTGCTCTGGACTACAGAGTATTTCTGAGGTAGATCGCATTATGTGCTACAACAATCTCAATCTTAATCAGTGTACCTGCAGGTGTGAACCCATTTGCAAACAGGACCCTTGGAAGATTTACTATCATTTAAGGTATGGACTCAGTTGTGAACAAGAGCTTCTAAGTTCCTGTTTAGGTGTGGCCAGACTGAACAAGGTCGTATTAAGAAAGAAAGTTCAGAGGAGCCAGAGGAGCCAGAGGTCAGATGTCAGTGGAAATCATTAGACCAAGAGCTCACCACGTGAGAGGAGACAAAGATGCAGGCCAAGAAACCCCAAGGATTGTCTCAAGTCAGCACCAGAAAGCTGCGGAATTTGGAGAGAAAGTATGGCCTTGCAGATGCCTTGATTTTGGACTTCTAAAACCAGGAGCCAATAAATTCTTATTGTTGAAGTCAGTGCATTGATATATATATAATGTTTCATATATTGTTATATACATATATGTATATATATATATATATATGATTTAGAACTAGACTAGAGGAAGGTTTGAATAATTTGTTTATAGTTTTGTTCCTCCTTTTCTTTCCCTGTGCTTAGAACCCTCCACACAGTCACTTCTGACAGGAAGAATAAGGACATATGCATTTTTTGCTCCATACCCACTATGCTTCCTTGAAGACAAGAGCTGAGGTCTCCCAGAGGGGAGATAGGCCTTAACTTCCCTGCTAGAAATCACAAGGATAAAGGATAGGCATATGACCAGAAGCACACTAGGGAGAACATTCTCTAATTTATGACACTGTGATCGAGGCATCAATCACTCTATCTGGCAGTGTTCTACAGAAAGGGTTATCCAGAGCTATGCAAGAATTCATGAAAACAAATCCAATGGATGCCTGACACGTCAGCTCTGAGCAAGAAGAATGAAGCCTCATTCCATAAGGAGGGCTGACATTTTAATCTCTGTAAAGCAGGCATGAAGAGATTTTAAATATGTATTTTCACAACTATAAAATAATACTGACATTTCAAATAAAGGAAAATACAGTTTTAAAAATAAAATGAAAATTCACTACAAACTCAAAACTCTAAGCATGAAACAGATTCCAGACCGAATGCTTTAAGGAAAAAAATTGCAAGATTTGATTTCATAAATATTTAAATTCTTTGTACTATGAAAGGTATCATATAAATGGTTTAATGACACCCTGGGAGAAAGTATTGGCAACACATGTGACAAACAAAGAATTAATATTCATAATGTGTACAGTCTGCCTATATATAAATGAAAAAGGAAAACAAGCCAATTGAAGTATTGGTAGTGGCTATGAACAGGCAATTTACATATAAAAAACAAAAATGGCTAATAAACATTAGGAAAGATATGCAACTTTACCAATAACCAGAGGAATACAAATTTAGACCGGAGTGACATATTGATTTTTTCTTACTAAACAGACAAAAATAAAAAGAATGTTGATATATGCTTTAGTATTGGCAGGTGGTATGAAAACTGGAGCTCTCACCTATGATTGGCAGAAATATAAATCTGTATAAATTAAAAGTGTAAATTTAAACAAATATCTTGATATTTTGTCCAAGATTTCCAAATTAAAAATCTTCATGCCTTTTCACCTGGAAGTTACACTTCTAGGAATGATCCTTGCAAATATGTTTACACAAATATGCACAGTTGGTAAGACTACCAACCCAAAAGAATGCTATCAGATGAAAACAAGAAAATGTCAATTAATTATTTGAAACAACAACTGATAGATTCAAAATGTTAACT
>PVIY010010853.1:0-67279 GCA_004026745.1 Myrmecophaga tridactyla | reverse complement strand
CCCACAATGCACCTCCGTCTCCTCATCTCCACGTAGGGATGATAACTTGATCTGTCATGCTAATCTGGATCACGCTACAATAAAAATGTTCACATCTTAATTTTATAAAACAGCAGAGGACTGTTGCTATCTCACATTACAGGCTCATGTATCAGCTGAGGGCTTTCTTGCACTTCACTCTTGCTTAAGGACGAAGGCAGAAACAGCAGCCACTCCCTGAAAGACTGCCCGTCGCCATGACAGAGGACATGGAGCTCTCAGGAAGGTCTCTGTCCACAGGTGCTTTTAGTGACCCCGGACACCTCCACTCAACCCATTGGCCAGAACGTGGCTCCGCGGTCAAGAAGTACATTTTAACTGTGTAATCAAAATGGAGGCAGATGAGAGATGTTCAATGACAAGGCTCTAATGCTTATCACAATAGTTGTGCCTGTCTCATATATTGAAGACAGCTTATACAAGTTATTTGGAATGTTTCTGAAGTGTAAAAAGTTACTGTTATTAAATGAAGAGCAAAGGCATGAAATGTGAGATTAAATTATTCAAATTTCACGTCAAACTAAAAGATTTGGGGATTCCAGGAAAAGAAAATGATATGTTCCTGAGGGTTAATAAGTTACCTCCCTTAATTATACTACATTTTAACGGGATACTTTGAATACAATTCCATCATAAAAATGGATGGTCCACCTAAGTGTTCATTTATATATATAACGTATTTATTGAGGATTTCTTTCATACTAGTCATTGTGCTGAGTGCTGGGGAGCCATGGTGAACAAAATAGAAAGAGCCCCTACCTTCATGGGAGATTTGACTTTAAATGTAACATGCACAAATAACCATTTAGGATTGTGACAAATGCTACAAAACATTTCTATGCAAATAATTGGATTAGTGATAAAAATCGGGAGTTTTACAAATCTTTAACATATGCTATGTAATCATCCATCCAGCATATTTACATCAACAAATCTTATGGCCTGGTCCTATATGAGGTACTAGATATACAGAGATTGTGATGCATGATGTTTTTCTCAAAGAATTCATCTACTTCAGAAACATCCACATAAAGAAATAAGCTTAATATGGGGTAGATGCTATAATTGAGATAAACACAAGAAGTTCCTAAGATGAGGATCTATTCCATACTGGGGGATTAAGTATCCGAAATGGCATCTGGGAAGAGTGTACACCCCACTTTGATTTACAGATTCAATGTAATATCTATCAAAATATCAGCTAACAGCTTTGCAGAAACTGACTCTTGATCTTAAAATTCATGTAGAAATGCAAGTTACACAGAATATTCATATCAAACTGAAAAAAGAACAACAAAATTGGAAGACTCCCAATTTCAAAACTTATCAAAACCCACAGTAATCGACAGATGAGATACTAGCATAAAGGATAGACATATAGACCAATGGAATAGAAGTGAGACCCCAGAAATAAGCCCTTACATTTATGATCAATTGATTTTAACAAAGTTGCCAACACAATTCAATGGGTAAAAAATAATATTCTCAAACATAATGCTGGCATAATTGGATAAGCACATGCAAAAATTAACTCAAAGTCAATCAAAGACCTAAATGAAAGAACAAAAATTATTAAACTCTTAAAGAAAGCAAAGGTGTAAATCTTTGTGGCTTTGGACTAGGCAATGTTTCTTAGATACAGCAACAAGCAACCAAAGAAGAAAAAATAAGTAAGTTGAACTTCATCAAAATTTAAAAAAATAATAAGTTTTTATGCTGCAAATGATACCATCAAGAAACTAAGAAAGCAAGCTACAGAAATGAAGAAAGTATTTGTAAGTCATATATCTGATAAGGGTCTATATGCAGAATATAGAAAGAACTCTTAAAACTCAAAGATAAAAAGCAAATAACCTAATTATAAATGGGCAAATGATTTGTATAGGTATTTCTCTAATGAAGATATAGAAATGGCCAATAAACACACAAAAGGATCCTCAACATTATCAGTCTTTATGGGAATTCTAAAACATTATCAATCCTTATGGGAATTCAAAATCAGTCATAAGGGAATTCCTTATGGGAATTCAAAATTCAAAATAAAATACCACTTTATACCAACTAGGATGGCTATAATCAAAACGAAAGATAATAGTAAGTGCTAGCAAAGATGTGGAGTATACCAGAACCCTGCTAATGGGAATGTTAAACATTGCATCTGCTTTGTAAAACACTCTGGCAGTTCATCAAAAGATTAAATATAGAGTTCCCATAGGGAATATGCCCAATATGGGGTATGTACCTGAGAGAAATGCATTCAAATGAGGAAATTACCTATTGCCAAGGAAAGCACCACTTTAAATTATTAGAATGCTGGAAATAGTTCCTGTTACTACCAGTCAGTATGGAAGACTGTCTGAGGAAAACCTCATAATTTATGGGGTATTGGGTGAGTGGAGAAAAATTAGCCCACAACTAAATCTTTTCTTGCTTAAAACCAAAATCTGAAAGATCAAACTGTTTCCAAGTAACTTAACCATAGCCCAGAAAGAAAGCTCAAACATATTTAGAAAGATGCAAAAATATGAAGAGTCCATCAAGATAAAAGTTATACTTTCTGGAATTCCATAAAAAATTACTAATCATGCAAATAAACAAGACAATACAACCCACGAGGAGAAAATTAAATCAATCAAAACCAAACCAGAATGGCACACATGATAGGATTAGTAGACATTGCCATAAAACCATTCATTGTAATTGTATTCCATATGCTCAGGACAGTAGAAAAATGATTGAGCATATTTTGTAGAGACATGAAAGTTATCTTTAGAAGGCTCAAATCAAACTTCTTGAGAATGAAACCACAGTGTTTAGGATGGGATTAATTGTAGCTAAGATCCTGAAGAAAGTTATTACTGAACTTGAAAACATATCAATAGACACTATCCAAAATGAAGCATACTAAGAAAAATGACAGTTGGGCAGGCCATGGTGGCTCAGCAGGCAAAGTTTTTGCCTGCCATGCTGGAAACCTGGGTTCGATTCCCGGTGCCTGCCCATGCACAAAAAAAGAAAAAGAAAAATGACAGTTGAAAAAATGAATAGATCAGAGAGAACTACAGGATGACTTCAAGCAGCCTAGTATGCTTGTATGTATATATATATATGTATATATATATACATTTATGTATATATAATTGGAGTCTCTAAAGGAGAGGAAAAAGAAGGACAGAAAAATGTTAACAGGCAAAATTTTTCAAAATTTGATGAAAACTATAAGTTCAAAGATTCAAAACCTCAATGAATTCCAACCACAATAAATATGAAGAAAACTACATAAAGGCACAATACTAATGAAATTGTTTTAAAACACTGATTTTTAAAAAATCTTAAAAAAACAACCACAGAGAAATGGCACACTACAAAATTACAAACATAAGAATGACTGAAGACTTCTTGGGAACAATGAAAGAGGAAGGCAGTGGAGCAACATTTTTAACTTAGCAAAGGAAAAAAAAAACTGTCCACCTAGAATTCTATACCTTTCTAAAGTATCTTTAAAATAAAAGTAAAATAATTTTTTCACACATAAAATAGATGAAAGAAATCATCACTAGCATACTGCCCTATGAGAAGTATTAATAGAAATCTACCAACCAGAAGGAAAATGAAATCTGTATCTACATAAAGGAATGTAGGGCACTGGAAATGGTAAATATGGGAGAAAAAGCACATCAGTAATTGCTGTGGCTGGAATGGGTTGCAGGAGGGACCAGAGGAAAGAATCACAATGGATTATAAGGAAATTTGTAGGGTGATAGATATGTCCATTCTTTGGATTGTAGTGATGAATGCCAAAACTTACCAAATTGTTCACATTTGTTTTGTCAGTCAAATCTCAATAAATCTGTTTTTGTAAAAAAGAAAACTATTTGAGTTGCCATGGAGATATCAAAGTAGAAAAGATTTCCACCTGCTAGTCAACTTGTTAGCTATGAGGGTCTGTAACTCAGGGAGATTACTAGATTGAACATAGATTTTGAAAGTCATTTCTGTAAGCTTGTCTTTGAATTCAATGACATGCAGCACTGCTTCATGTTTAAAAGTCTGAGTTCAGAATTTGAACCCTGGCTTTGCCCATTACCTAAAATAATGACTTAAATTCTCTGTGTCTCATCAGTAAAATGGGCAGAATAATAATGTCAATAGCACAGATTCCCTGAAAACAGCTCAGAATAGTACCTGGCATACATTAGGTTCTCAATAAATGTTACAGAAGCAAAAACAAACAGAAAACCTTGGAAACAGATTAGAATTCATGAGGGAAATGCCATATTAGAGCTTTGTTTCTCAATCTTGTCTTTTTGTTACTACAGCCTTAGAAAGCCCTTGTCGAAAATCTCCACCTAACCCCTGCTCCCCATGAAATGTTAACGCTACAGTTATACTATATACTTGTTTATCTACTGTAGGACCCTTTGGAGGGCCATAAATCATTGTAATTTTCATGATTTTTTTTTTGCACCCCAAGAACCAATTTCCTCTTCTTTCAAGGTAACATCGGTTGCCTTGTTCCCCACAGTTGGGAATGAATGGATTATTGAAAGATGGAGATGCGACCATCAACATAGAAGATGAAGGTTAGAGGAAAAATGGCTTAGAAGTACAATTGAATCCATCAGAACATTTTCTAATTAGACCAAAAACTATGGAAATAAGGAAAATAATTAAAAACAGTTAAATAAATGCTACCATTATTAGTCATAAAACTATTCTACTGATGACTGTTAAAAGTCTTTTTAGATGTTGTGCTGGTTTCAATCTGTTCAATACCCCAGAAAAGTCAAGTTCCTTAATCCTCATTCGATATTGCTGGGAGGGATCTTTTTCATTGTTTCCATGGAAATGTGGCCCAACCCATTGTGGGTGGTAACTTTTGATTGGATGGTTTCCATGGAGATATGTCTCCACCCATTCAAGGTGGGTTGTTTACTGGAGTGCTTTAAGAGGAAACATTTTGGAAAAAGCTTTAGAGCCATGATGACCGACAGAGACAACAGAATGGACAGAGCCCCACGGAAGCCACTGAAAAAGCCTTGAGAGAATGCTAACAGAACATCCTCAAACTTCTTGAACCAAGGTATCATTTCCTGGATCTCTTAATTTGGACATTTTTACAGCCTTAGAACTATTAACGGGCATCTTAATAATTCCCCTTTTTAAAAACTGTTCTGTTTCTGGCATATCACATCCAGCAGCTTACAAACTAAAACAAATGTCATGCATGAAACAATCAAGAGAGTGATTGACTCTCCAAAGTTGATTTGGGTTGATAAAGACAAATAGACCATAAGAAACCCTTCCTCTAGTACAGCATTATATACATAGTCTGCTGCCAACCCTGGTGCCCTCCCAGCACAACACTGGGCCATTATTCATTTTATGAACGAATATTTATGGAATGTTTATAAATGTTAGACACTGTTTTAGGAATAACTGTAGTGAATTAACTAAGTGAGATTAACTCCCTACCCTTATGGAGCTTATAGTCTAGTGATCAAATCCTAAAATAAAGTAAACAAATAAACAATATAATTGCAGATAATGATAGATGCTGCTTTAGTTTGCTAGCTACCGGAATGCAATATACCAGAAACGGAATGGCTTTTAAAAAGGGGAATTTAATAAGTTGCTAGTTAACAGTTCTAAGGCTGAGAAAATGTCCCAATTAGAACAAGTCAATAGAAATGTCCAATCAAAGGCATGCAGGGGAAGATACCTTGGTTCAAGAAGGCTGATGAAGTTCAGGGTTTCTCTCTCAAGTGAGAAGGCACATGGTGAACATAATCAGGGCTTCTCTCTCAGCTGGAAGGGCACATGGCAAACACGGCATCATCTGCTAGCTTTCTTATAAAAATAAACAGGATAGGATGATAGAGGCTGATGAGTAAGAGTGCTATTTTAAGAGGGGGTATCAGGCGTGGTAACAGGGGAGGTGACATCAGAGAACTGAGGGATGACAAGGAGTCAGTTATAGAATGATCTGGGGGTATTTTCATCAAAAATATTTTACTTGAATTAAATTAAGCTCTTAGATCTAATTTCCAACTTACAAGTTAATTGATACCATAAAGTAACAATCAAACAAATCTAGAATGTGGGGACATTCTATAAAATAACTTGTCTGTTGTCTTCCAAAGCCACTATCATTAACTGAGAGTAGGAGCTGAGAGTCAGGGAAGAGAAGAGGAGGGAGAGAGAGAAAGAGGAGAGAGATTAAAAATGAGCTAGAGAAGATATGGCAGGCTGAATTGGGGGAAATCTTAATATTTCTTGTTTTTTTGGTAATGATATTAGCTCAGATGTTACCAAACTTTCCCATTTATGGTGCTTTCAGTACATAAGCACTTTTTTCAATGCACTCCAAGTCCCAAAGAAATAACTTTATTAAATTGCTTTCTAAACAGCATAAATATTTATGTCCTGACAATTTGGTAGCTGTGCAAAAAAAATTGTATGTATAATTTGATAGAAAAAATATTTTCATTTCATCCTTAAATGACCACAACTATTTACTAATGGATATGTGCACCTGTTAGGCATTGCATAGATTCTCAAGCCTTGACATCAGATTGGACACTAACATCCTTATTTCCTGTTCCAAACTAATTTTTGCAGGGTACTTATTTTTTATCAAAGCAACCACCAAAATCCCAGCTTCAATATGATATCATCAAAAGGAATCTAATTTTAAAACTATATACTAGGTAGAACAAGGAGTTCTCACATATCTGACAGATGTCAACTGTCATGGCTAATAATTAAAACAATCAAAATGTAATTAAATAATTAATATATATATATATATATATATATATATATTTCAGAACCCCTGTGAGTTTGCTCAACACCCTGGGGTGCCTTGACACCCAGTGGGAGCCACAATGTTATAGAATTATAAATTTTCTTGGATGTGATGATGGTATCATGGTTATGCAGGAAAAGATAATTTTAGGAAATGTGTGTCAAAGTATTTGCAAGATTCCTTCAAAAGGTTCACATAAAAAAATCTATTTGAGGATAAATAGATAAAACCAATGTGGCGGAATGCTAACAGTAGTTGAAACCAGGTAGTAGAGACAGGGGACTCATTGTTAGTATTCTTTCAGCTTTTCTGAATATTGAAAAACTTCATAATAAATTAACAGGGGAAAATAAGGAATATGGTGAGGGAGCTTTCTAGTACAGCAAACTAGCCAACCATATTTCCTATGAGTAGGAAAGCCTCATACGGATCAGGGCTGTAGTGTGAAATGAGTAAGACATTTGCCTGGATTAAAAACTTAAGGGTTGGTTGGCCATTGGCGGCTCAGCAGGCAGAGTTCTCACCTGCCATGCCGTAGATCTGGGTTCGATTTCCGGTGCCTGCTCATAAAAAAATAAAAAAAAAAAGAACTTAAGGGTGCCAAAATCTTAGTAATCAAGATTAATAATATTTTAATGCAATATTTAAAAAATCAACATTAATGTAAATAATTCATGATGAACAAAAACTAAAATTTAAAGTAAAAGTAAAATCAGTATTATTTTTCGTTTTGCTTCACACTCCAATAAGGCTCTGCATGGCACCAGAGGGAAGACAGCTTACTTGTCTAACCTTCAGCATGAGTTAGTAAGATTACTTGAGTTTTCATATTCTTGCCATAAATGTTGAAATAATTCAGACTTAATAGCCATCTTGCCACCAGAGTGCTGCTTCCAGGTCAAATTTGCCCCCAGGTCATTGAGCTGTTGTTTAACCACTGGGGAAAAAGTACAACCCTTTCTGAGATGGTGGGGCATTTTGGTGGTGAACTAACCCTAAGTACTTAGTAGAATGAAAAAGGAAATGTATGTTAGAGAGCTGAGGTACTGGAGACTCCTAGAGTAAGCCTTAAATGAGGTGACCAAGTGAATCTCCTCATTGCCTTTGAGTTTATTGCAACAGGGAGCAGTTACTCATGTTTCAGTATCTTTGAGAGCTTGATTCTAATGAATTAATAATATTCCATCATATAGATAGGTACATTACCATTGATTTAACAAGTTATTAGAAATTAAATGTTCCTTTCCACTGCTATAAATAATAATTTAAAGTCAAAATTTGTTGGAAAAAAGTATTTTATTTTCAAGCTTTACCTTTTGCACTTGAAGTAGGAAACATTTTTGAATAGTGAAGGTCTTCTCTCCTGTATTTCACCTTTCCTCTTCACACCCCTTCAAGCAGATAATGAGCTCGTTGCCATAGGGAAGGAAAGTATCATGTCAGAAAGTAGGAAAAAAAAAAGGGTGTTTTCAGGATTTTGGGTTTCCCAAACATCATCCATTAAGGAGGTTTTGCTTGATGCTTTTGAACAAGCAAAATAATGAATTTTTCTATCTTGGATGGAAGAGAAATGAAGCAGAGGTATGGAGAGGCAAAATATCAGGGGGACCTGGAGAGGGGCCCCTCTACCTGCGAGCCCAGCAGAGTCCAGGGGCAATGACTCAAAAAGGGCATGGCCAGTGGTATATGCAGGTTAATGGGACTGTGTGGACAGCTTTTCAGATATTTTCATGCTTTAGAAGGACTGGGATGCAACAGGATTATTTCTCTATCTTTAGGGCTTATTTTCAAGGATGGCTGAGATTGTAGGGGTTTGTTATTTCTCCCACCCAAATACCCTGTACTATGTAAAATGCCAATAATTTAGAAAACCTGAACAAAGTGTCGACACCAAATAGCAAAGATTAAGCTTCTACCACACCATGAAAATCGGGGTTCATATCAGACTGTTAGAAAAAGATGTCCAAATTTGTCAGCTGAAATTCATAATCGCTGTACATGACAAGAAATGTCATCTTGGAACCAGAGAAATTTAATTTCATACAATAGGCAAGATTTAATCACTAAGATAATGCACTATTATCCCTATAGTCCATGAAAGAGTTTTTCAAGATTATACTTTAAGAAAGCAGAGGAAGAAACTTGCCATTATAAACTGTAGCATGTTTTAAGTGCAATAGATGATTTTCTCTGACACTTTTAGGATACCAAGGGTGAGAAAAGCACATTTTTTTTTAAAGAATTCACAGAGGGGTATAACCTTTCAGCACAGAAAGCTCAAGCAGTGGAAGAACAGGACAGATGTGCCCCACGTTAGAGTGCACCATCGTTCTTAGTCTCCCAAACTACCCCTCCTAACCTTTTTCTCTTTAGCATAAATTCTAAACACCCACAGTCAAATGGGGCTGGTTAATAAAAATTAAATAAAGGGTAAATTAAAATCAGATCATCATGCTTTCCAGGTGATAGCTGTCTTGCTTCAAATATAAGACAATTGTCTCAAAAGAGAAGGGAGAAGTGGAAATATCATGAGCTTGCCACTGAAGCTCACTATGGCTCACAGTTGCCATAGTTGAATTCTTTACTGGATTAATCCAAGTTCCTGACATTCCTTTAAGGAGCTTTTAACAAGCCTTGCCTCCCTCCCCAACCTCCACTCTCAACCCATTGGGTTTTGCTATCCAAAAGAACAAAGACAAGAAAAGCATCAGGAACACTTGTAGACATTGATATTGTTGAATGGAAAACAACCAATCATTCTTTTCTGCGGTGGTTCTCAAATCTGGTCACATTGTGAGAATCACCAGGGGAGGTTTTTTTAAATGTTGTTCCTGGTCCCCACTACAGATCAACTAAATAAAAAAATCTATGGCAAAGATTGCTATTTGGCTCCCAATATCCACACTTCTCTCTTCTTGGACATTTTGATTGCCAATAAAGAGCCAGGCACTGTCCTAGACATCAAGAATATTCAAGAGAACAAAGTGAACAAAATCTATATACTCTTGGAAATTACTTTATAATAGGGAAGACAAATGACAAAGTAGCAAAATCAACATAGAAACTATAAATATGTCAGGTGGTGTTAGGAGCTGTAGAGAAGAATAAAAAGTCTTAGAGGGTGGGGACATTGAGTGTTTCCACGGGGTGGTCAGGGAAAACTTCACTGAAAAGGTAACATCTAGCAAAGATTTTCAAGAGGTGAGGAAGTGAGTCTGCTTGTCTGGGAAATCTAAGGAATAGCTAGGAAGATGCTATGGCTAGAGATGAGGGAGCGAGCAAGTGTAAATGATAAGATCTGGGAAGGCAGGGTGGGGGGTTATAAGACCATGGAGGCAATTGGAAATTACTCTGAGGGAAATTGAAAGCCATTGGAGAGTTTTTAGCTGACAGATGTCATGGTCTGGCTCAGCTGTGAAAAGGAGCACTCTGGCTACTTGTTGAAATAGGTTATAGGTGGATAAAGGCTAACAAGAAACCTAGATAAGAAGCTTTCAAACAATCCAAGCAAGAGAGATTGTGCTTGGGCACAGTTAATGACAGAAAAGAGGTTTCTTTCTGCATATATTTTGAAGATTTTTTCCGATGGACTCGAGGTGGATTTTGAGAGAAAGAGAGGAATCAAGGATCTTTCCAAACTTTCTGACCTCCAAGGGCTACTGTAAAGATGGGTTTGCCACTTTTTGAGAAGGGAAAGTTTGTGGGAGCTTCTGGTTTAAGGGAAAAAAGTAGGAATTTGGTTTTGAATATGTTAATTTTGAGATAAATATTTATTAGACGTCCAGATGGACGTACTAAGTAGGAGGTTGAATATGTGAGTCTGAAGTTCAGGGAATTTGGGCTACACACCCAGCTGGAAAACTGCATTGAAGACTCACTTGCAGCCAGGAGTGCTCATGTGCCTACATGCTGACCAATGAGATGGCTTTAGTGTCCTAGGTGCTAAAACAAATACCATACAATGGATATTGGGACTTTATTGGCTTATGGTGTTGAGTCTAGTGGAAGTTCCAAATTGAGGCATCAGCAAGGCAATGCTTTCTCCCCAAAGACAGTGGCATTCTAGGGTTGGCTGCCAGCAATCCTTGATCCTTGGCTTTTCCAACACTTGGCAATACACATGGCAGCATCTTTCCGTTCCTCCCCTGAATTTTGTTGACTTCTAGCTCCTGGCTGCAACCTATGGCTTATCTCTCCATCTGACTTTTGCTCTCCTTATAAAGGACTCCATTTAATCCAGTTTAAAGCCCAATATGATTCAGTTGGGGCACCCCTTAACTGAAGTAACATCTTGAAGAGATCTTACTTACAAAGGGTCCAAACCCACTAGCTAGCAGACCAAGACCAAGAATGTGTCTCAACTGGGGTACACCATACAATCCATCATAAAGGGGATGTGAAAATAGTCTGTGGAACCTTCTGGAGCGCTCTAAATTATGAGATTGAACCCTGGTTGCTCTTTTCCCTCTACTGTCTAAAATGTGAACACAGCAGTTGAAACTTGAGTAGGCATCTTGAGGTGATGTGGAATTCACAGGTAACAGAGTAAAACCCAGGAGACATCTGGATGCCTGATAACTTAGAAGAGGCACCACTTCAGCTCTGAGCTACCAAACTTCAGAGGTTTTTAGTATGAAGGAAAAAAAAATCTTCTGTTTGTAATTCACTGTATCCAGACTTCTGTTATTAAATACTGTATACTGTGTTTACTGTTCCTAACTCATAAATCTGTATTAGATACTTTTAGAAATTACCACAATAAATTTAATAGTTTAAAAGAATACAAATTTATTCTCTTACAATTCTGGTGGTCAGAACTGGGCTAAAATCAAGGTGTGGGCAGTGCTACATTCCTTCTGGAGAATGGGACAATCCTTTCTTTTGTCTTTTCCCACTTCTACAGGAACTTGCATTCTTTGGCTAGAAGGACCCTTCCTCCACCTTTGAAGTCAGCAAGATATCATCTTTGGATCACTCTCTGAATCTGACGCCTGCTACTGTAGTCACTTCTCCTTCTCTCACCCCGCTGCCTCTCTCTCTATAAAGACACTTGTGATTATAATAATCCGGAAACATCTTCCCATCTCAGGATCCTTAACTTAATCACATCTGCAAAGTCCCTTTTGCCACATCAGTTAACACATGCATATGTTCCAGGAGTTAGGACTTTTACATCTCTGGGAGGCTTGTAGTCTGTCCTCCAAACCAAGTAAACCTTGTGCTAAAAGATCACTAACAGAGACACGCACTTGCCAGTTCTGTACATTGGTACTTTGGAAGCAAATAGTCCTTTGAGCCCAAGAATAAAGATCAGGCAAATCAAAACTGCCACCAGATTTTGATAGAAACGTTATATCTCACTGATATTTGGATGTTAAAAATCTTACCTTTTCCTGTGTAGGTCCTGTTCTTCTTTTTCAATATTTAATTTTTTATCTTTAAAAATTTCACTTTTTAATCTTAACATATTGTTGTTTAAAAATATTTAAATATTGCAAATATTGGGTGGGCCATGGTGGCTCAGCAGGCAGAGTTGTCACCTGCCATGCCGGGGACCCAGGTTCGATTCTCAGTGCCTGCCCATGCAAAAAAAAAAAAAAAAAAATTTAAATATTGTAAATATTTAAAAAATCAAAAGTGAGTCTTTACATCTCCCTTTGAAACCCATTTTCCTTTCCATACCTTTTGTTTTCGTTTGCTAGAGTTGCCGGAAAGCAATATACCAGAATGGGTTGGCTTTTTCAATGGAGATTTATTAGTTTACAAATTTACAGTTCTAAAACCATGAAAAAGCCCAAATTAAGGCATCAAGAGGAAGATACCTTCTCAGAGGAAAGACTGCTGGCATCCTGGGTTCCCTTGTCAGATGGGAAGGCACATGGTGACATCTGCTGGTCCTTCTCTCCTGCATTGGTTTCAATGGCTCGCTCTCTCCTTCAGAGGCTTTTCTCTGGATTTCATTTCTTAGATTCTCTTGGCTCTCTGAGATGCATCTGGCTTTTATCTTCTCATAGACTACTCCAGCAAGGGGATTAAGACCCACCTTGAATGGGCTAGGTCACATCTCCATGGAAATAACCTAATCAAAAAGTCCCCCAATAATAAGTCTGGCCCCACAGGGATGGATTAAAAGAACATGGCCTTTTATGGGGTACATAACAGCTTCAAACCAGCACAACTTTGTAAATATATTTATCTATATGGATACACATATACACACACATATATAAACAAAGAATTTAATCATACTATAGTAGTTAGGTTCAGGTACAAACTTGGCCAGGTGATGGTTCCTAGTTGTTCTATTGCTATAGAAACAAACATGTGAATTTCACCTATGTCTGGTTACATCCATGGTTGGCTAAGGAGAGTGGCTTCTGCAATAAGTGAAGGTTAAAAGGAGAGAAAGAGAAATAGCTCAGTACAGCACAGCCCTGTACAACTCAGCTCAGAGTGCCCAGCCAGCTCAGACACAGATGTTTGGAGATCCGGATAGGAAATGCCTTGGAGAAAGCCATTTGAAACCAGAAGCTGAGAGAGAGGGCCAGCAGATGTTCACTGTGTGCCTTCCCTTGTGACAGAGAAAGCCAGTCAGCTGCCTTTCCTCTGAAGAACTGTAAATTTGTAGCTAAATAAATCCCCTTTATAAAAGCCAGTCTATCTCTGGTGTATTGCATTTTGGCAGCCTTAGCAAACTAAAATAGATTTTGGTGCCAGAGGAGTGGAGTGCTGCTATGTTAATAAATACCAAACATGTTGGATTAGCTTTTTAAATGGATATGGGGAAGATTCTGGAATATTTGTGAGTAGCTTGATAGAGAAGGCCTAGATTGCTTTGAAGAGACTTTTGTTGGTGGAAATATGACCTCTAAAGATACTTCTGTTGCAGATTCAGAAGGAGGGTGACCCTTGTTTTGAAGTGGTAGAAAGCTTGGCAAAATTGATTCCTGGTGCTGTATGGAGGGAAGAATTTGAATGTAACAATCTAGGATACTTGGCTGGGGAAATTTCCAAGCTAAATGTGGGGAATCTAGCTTGGTTTTTCCTTACAGCTTACAATAAAATGCAATACAAAAGGATAGGCTGAGGATTGAACTTCTGGTGCAAAGAAATCAGAAATTGATGGTCTCTAAATATTCTGGGCTTCTAGAAAGTGAGGCCCCAGGGAATAGTGACCTGTGTGAGAATTTAGCCAAACATGGAACCAGTCAGTCATTATAGGACAAACGAGGATTGGCAATGGATTTATCCAGAAAAGATTTCTGGAAGATCATATAGTCTGATGGCTTCAATCCTTGTATGCTGCATGCCAAGGCAACAGATTTTTTTGTGAGACCTGTATAAACAGAACCACTGCAGGTCTGGACTGGAAAGGACAGAAAATTGACAGATAAAAGGAAGAAAAATCTCAGAGGCAGAACCATAGAAGCTAAGGTCTGAAGCCTAGAAACCTTGGGCCGGGAGAGTGGATATATCTATGCCTGTGGAGGGGGTGAGTTTGCTCCAGAGACAGAGGGAGGACCTTCGGCTGTGATGTTCAGGAAGAGTTCTGGTGCTCCAGGCCTCAGAGAGGGTGGAGCACACTCCCTGGAGATTGGTGGGAGCCTGGCAATTGCCCCACTGTTCTGAAGGGGTTGACTATGTGCCCCAGAGATAGCAGATAGCCCAGGTGTACCCAGACGCTTGAGGAGGGTGGGGCTGAAAAAAACCGTGGTCTCCCCAATGCTCCTCAATGTTGTAACCCTCATCCCAGTGTTTGGAGATAACAGGGCTGCTGCATAGGCCATTGAAACTGGTAGGACTGCTGCTTTCTGAAGCCTCTAGGATGTGTGACTCTCATACTTTGAAATCCTGTGGAGTTCGTCCTGCAGTTTTTTGGAATTATTTAGGTCCAGTGACTTCTGTTTTCCTTCCCATGTCTCCTTATGGCATTGGGATCATTTATCCTATGACTGCTCCTTCTTTCTACAGTGGAGGCAGATAACATTCTGTAAATTTGCAGGTCCATGGCCAGAGGAGAATTTTGCCTGAAGACAGACCATGCCCATAACTGACTTTGATGAGATTGTGTACTATTTGTGAATTGGTATTGTATTTGTATTGTTACTGAAAAAGTTTAAGGCTTTTGTGATATTGTGATAAAATGAATGTATTTTGCATATGGAAAGATTCAGTGCATTGTATGCAGGACAGATGATCATCGCTGGTGAAAAAATATCTCCGTTATTGTTTTCTATTTAGAGATGAAGTATGGTTTAAGGTGATGTGTATAGTTGCCAAGTTGACAAGGGTGGACACTGTGGTAGTTAGGTTCAGATATCAATTTGGCCAGGTGATGGTACCTAGTTGTTCTGGTATTGGAAACATAAATCTTCAGCATATGTATTTCATCAGTGGCTGATTACATTGGCAGTAAGTAAGGGGAGTGGCTTCTACAATGAGTGAGGCTTAAAAGGAGAGATCAGAAAAAAGAGAAACAGCTCAGTACAGTTCAGCACAACCCAGCACAAATCAGTTCAGAGCTGAGTCAGCTCAGACCCAGACATTTGGAGATGCAGAGAGGAATCACCCAGGAGAAAGCTGTTTGAACCCAGAGTCTGTCAGAAAGGGCCAGCAGACATCACCATGTGCCTTCCCATGTGACACAGACAGCCAGAGGAAAGCCAGCTGTCTTTTCTCCAAAGAACTGTAAATTTGTAACTAAATTAATCCCCTTTATAAAAGTCATCCATCTCTGGTGTATTGTATTCTGGCAGATTTAGCAAACTAAAACACATAACTATGTATGGATACATATATTTGCATTTTCCTATTCTATTTAATAATAGAATGCCTTGATGACAGTCAAATATCAAAACATACAACTCTGTCTTGTTCATTAAAATCTTGATATGATATTTCATTGTTAGATTAGATCATTTAATTCCTACCCTTTTTATGGACGTCTAGATTGATTCCAGTTTTTCTGCTTAATAAAAAGTACATAGTGCACATTGTCCATGCCTTTATGCACACCTGCAAATATTTCTCTAGTGTAGAATCTTAGAAATAGAATTATTGGGTCAAGAAGTGAACACGTTTTAAATTTTCATAAATACTGCCAAATTGCCCTCCAGAAAGTCTATTCCAATTTATATTTTCATCAATAGTGCATAAAAGTCATATCTCATTTTCTTACATGAGCATATTATCTCTTTTCCCTCTGCCTGAAGGCTCAGATATACATTTTTGCTTTCCGGTTAATCTTAAATAATGGATTTGGCTGGTGTGTGTGTTTGTGTGTCTGTCTGTCTGTCTGTCTGAGATGGTGGGGTTGGGTGGGAGGATTTTATACATTTATAATTTTCTTACTTTGCATTATTTATAAAGCTAATACTTTTCATCACTGTATGTTAAAACTTATATTTTATTCACTAATGTGTCATTACAAAATCTTTTGCCATAGTAAGGATTATTATGTCCCCTAATTAAATAGATCTTAGTGTATTGTATCTCTTCAAAAGCACCATAGAGATTAGAGTACGGAAAGTAGCTATCCACATGCTGTCGAATGCAGTATTCCTCTACCATGTCAGATGGTCAAATCTTTGAGAGATATATTCACAGAGTCCCAGCCAAGCTGGCTCTATTTTGGTGCCTAACATAAAAGCAGATTGTGCTCACATTCAGTAGGCCTCTCTACTGTTGAGAAGAGGTTCTATGTGGTTCAAAGCATAAGGTGAATTAGAATTTTTTTAAAGTGACTTTTAATTGCAAAATATACGTTATTCAAGCATATTAGCCACAGACTCCCAGGCTTTTAAGGTGGATTGTCTCTTTCCCCCAAAAGAGTCCCCCATGACCAGTGTTCCCCAAACCCTTTATTCCTCCTGCCTGGATGTCTTAAGCACCATCCCTCAGGACTGAATCTAATGAAGAACATTGGTGGGTTCATCTGCATTTCAACTTCTGCACTGTTCCTTTTATCATGTGTAATTGAGAATTAGCTTTTGGAGAAAAAAAGAAATCTTGCTCTTTGGAATGTCATTTATTTTATATTGATTGAAAAATAAAGATAAATTAGATCATCCCAATGTATAAAACTGAGCAAAGTTATCCCAAGGAGTTTTTATGTTGTGCCAGGCATATTCTCCTTTACCTTCTGCTTTGCTGTGGCTTATGGATTTTTCAGAGCCTGACACTACAGATGGTTTGGAGATTATGTCTAACCACCAACTGATCTATCCATGCTGTTCCTACTTTTTAAATGGTTAACTGAGACCTGTGTGAGCTTCTCATTTATCAGTCTTTTCTCAGTGAAGGGTAACTTTTTCTCTATTTTGAAAATAGTCTCTATTCATCTGGTTGTCAAATATTCCTCTCTGATGATGGGCAAATAGATTATTTATTACCAAGCTGCCTTTCTCTTTGCACAGGAAATCACTGGAAAGGTAGGTTGGAAGCTGAGGCGTATCGTCCTCAGGATCATTAGAGGCAGTGTAATATTTTGTGGCTGTCAGCCTTTAGGTCTCTAGCGTGGGGAAGAGGCTATCCTTAGGGGAGAATATAATGATCCCAGAATGTTGCTTGACAAGGTTCTGATCTGTGCTTTTATTATGTTCAATTTATCAGTCTCTTTTGAAAGAATTGACCAAGGGACTCTTTTAAAACATTTGAAATCTTTGGATAAAAGCTCAGAGACAGGCTCTTCCTACTTCCATTAATTTCATAATCAATGATGTCAATTTGTCACTATTAATAATGTTTCCATAGCCACTTTCTCTAGGCTTTCATGAACTTAAAAGCTTCTAGATAAAACTCTTCCTCCTCCTCTTTCTTTCTTTCTTTTTTTTTTTCTTTTTCTCCTGATCTTAGGTTTCCTTATTCTGCTGACTATATTCAAATTTACTTCACTTTATCCCTGGCCATCAAAACTTTTTTATGTGCTTGCAAAGCATCACTGTTTAGTTAATAGTACCCAGCCTTAGATGAAATTTTTGAAAGCTGACAACCTGAATTATGAATGTCTGTTTTTAACTTTTTACATTTTACCCATGTGGTTAAGTTTTTAACTTTTGAACTTTCTCATGAAGACAATATCTAAGCTTTTTTATTTTTCAATTTATGGAAAAGTTCTTTTATGATATCCCAGATCTCTCCAATCCTGTTTGAATGATCTCTCTTGAACCTTGTTAAAGCAAAACAAAACATAAGCAGTTTTTTTTTGCATGTTGTACTCTAAATGAGAATATCACTATATAAAAACCTTCTGAATCTTAAGGATGACTAAATATGGATTAGTATGATATTACTTATAAGAGTAAGTCTGAAGTCTGCATGGCAGATTTTGAACCCTGCATCTGCATAATAGCTTTGAATAAATTACTTCACCACTCTGGGTTTTGGTTTCCTTATGCATAAATAGTATTAATAACACTAATCTTCTAGAGGCATTTTAAGAGTTAAGTGACTTAATTCTTGTAAAGTATTTGGCACAGTACAATACGTAAGAGCTCAAAAATGTCATCTGTAATATTTATGATAGACATTAATAATGCTATGATGATATATAAACTATAATTCTAGTTTTCGTGTCCTAATATACCAATAATATACTCAGTAGCATATACTGCCTTAGTTCTTTTGGGTAGCTATGTCTTTAGGATATAGACAGGAAGAGGCTTGCTATCCACAGAGAACCAGGAAGTCATACTGAATGGTAAGTAGTGTCATAAGGAGAAAGTACACATGAGAGGTAAATAGATATTCTAGAAGCCAAGAAGAGTGATACCAAATGATCAGTGATGGGTACGAGGAACCAAGAATTGAGAAATGTAAATAAGGTAAATGCCTTAGTTTGCCAGTTTGCTATGGCAAATACCACACAATGGGTTGGCATAAACCACAAGAACTTATTGGCTCTTCATTTTGAGGCTAGAAGAAGCTCAAAATCAAGATATTGGCAAGACTTTCTTTCTCCCAGAGTCTATAGTGTACTGGTGCTGGCTGCTGGTAATTCTTGGGGTTCCTTGGCTTATATCTCTGCCTCCTGTCACGTGGAGTTTTCATCTCCTTTCTCAACGATTCTGATTTTCACTGACTTTGGCTTCTTCCTGGGTGGCTTTGTCCAATTCCTGGCTTCCCATCTCATCTCTTTATAAAACTTCTGGTATTATGAATTAAAACCTACCCCCATTCAGTTGGGCTGCACTTTAACTAAAAATAACATCTTCAAGAGATCTTATATACACTGGGTTCATAGCCACAGGAATGTGGTTTAGGGTTATGAACACATCTATGCTATGGCATACAATTCAGTCTATCACAGTAAAATGAATCAGTTTTCTAAGCAGTGAGATGAAGTAACAGGTGAAGGTTCTAGATTCCCTGCTGCAGGTGAAGAGATGAACTCAGAGGTGGGCAGGGTCCAGAAGAAGGATTTGATCTATGCTTGCCTCATGCAAGATTTGCCTGGAGCTGCACTCAACTCTTTATTCCTCAAACAAAATACACTAGTTAGAGTTTAAAGTTCAACTCAGGAATTCGTAGAAAAGACCGAGGAGGATTTACAACCACCTAACATTGCATGTCAAAATTCTACATCAGACATATCTGTTTTTCTCCCAAAGCCATGCCTTTTCTTTGACCTGTTCTGATTCCTCTTCCTCTCTATACCCCCTGCCTCTAAAAGTTCTCTACGTACTGTGACACTTACTTTCATCCCTCCCTTTTTCACATGCAGAATAACTTAATTTCACAGACTCCACTAACCTTAGGCCCATCACTTAATACTGAAAATAACCAGAAAATGAAAGAATCCCCAGGTATTATTATCATTAGCAGTTAGGAGATACAACATATACTTTCTTTTTGTTATAATACTTTTATTTCCTGCAAAAATGGTATTATTGTATGCTAATTTTTAAAATGATTGTAGTAGCATACATATATAACATAAAATTTGCCATTTCACCATTTCTAAATGTACAGTTCAGTGGAATTAATTACAGTTTCAGTGTTATGCTACTATAATAGTCAGGGCTCTCTAGGGAAACAGAACCAACAGAAGATTTCTGTTACTATGAATCTCTATAATAGTATCTTATGCAACCGTGGGATGCATGAGTCCAAACTCCACAGGGCAGACCTGAAGCTGGGAACTTCCATGAAGGTCTTTGATGAATTCCGCAAGAGTGGCTGCTGCCAAAGTGGAGAGGTAAATTCTCTTTTCTGAAAACTCTTCTTAAGCCTCCATCTGATTAGATTAAAGCATCATTTATTGCAGAAGGAACACCCCTTTGCTGACAGCAGATGTGATCAGCCGTAGATGAAATACACATGCTGATGATTTAAGTCCACAGCAACAGAACAACGAAGCACCATCACCTGGCTGAACTTAGAACAAGTTATCTGCTTCCAATATACAAAGAAAGAAGAATTACAGGATTAATGGTTCCGTTGCCTTAGGGAGAAATTGGAAAGAAGACAGGGGTCACCAGACCTAAACCATTCTGAAAACTTATAGGGCAAACTCCATTAGATTTCAAAGTCTCAGAGTCATTCATCCTCAGGGCTTCAGAAAGTGGCAGTCCCACCCTTTCCAATGGCCTATGCAGCAGCCCTCCTCTCTCCAAACCCTGGCATGAGGGTTGCAACACTGGAGAACATTGGGGAGACCACCTTTTTCTTGGTCCCACCCTCCTTAAGCATCTGGGTTGCACTTTTATAGAGATGCATATTTACAGATATTTCCTGTTGGTTATGTTTCCTTAGAGAACCATGACTCCTACAGCTACCATCACCAACATTCATTCACCATTTCATCACCCCAAACTGAAACTGCACACACTAACACCTACTCCCCCTGGTCCCTGCTATCCTATAGTCAGTTGTATATTTCTCAGAATTTGCTTATTCTATGTATTTCATATAAGTGGAATCATACAGTATTTGTCCTTTTGTTACCTGGTCTATTTCACTTAGCATGAAGTTTTCAAATTTCAGCCATGTTGTAACATGTATCAGACCCTCATAGGGCTGAATACTATTTCATTTTATGTATATGCCATATTTTGTCTATCCATTCAGTTGTTGATGCTCACTTGGCTATTGCAAATAATGCTTCTATGAATGTTGGTGTGTAAAAATATGTTTAAGGCCTTATTTTGAAGTTCTCTGGGCTATATATCTAGAAGTGGTGTTGCCGGATCATTACATTAAAGTCGATTTTATTATGTACCCCAGGAAAAAAAATCATATTATTAACCTTAATTCATTCCTGTGGTTATGAGCCCATTGTAAACAGGATCTTATCAGAGATCTTATTTTTCTTTACGTTATGGCCAACTGAATCATTCTGGGCTTTAATCTAGATTACTAGAGTCCTTTATAAGCAGAATGAAATTCAGTTAGAGAGAGAGCCACAGAAAGAAGTCGGAAGTGAAAGAAAGCCAGAAGAGAAGGTAGAGGACATCACAGTGTGTATTGGTTGTGATGGGATCGCCAAAGAATTCCAAGGATTGCTGGCATCCAGCCTTAGACTGTCACAGTCTTCAGGGGAAATCATCACCTTGCTAACCCCTTGATTTTGGACTTCTGGCCTCCAAACTGTTAGTCAATAAATTCCTGTTGTTTAAGTCAACCTATTTTGTGTTATTTGTAATCAAGGCCTGGAAACTAAGACGTGGCAATTCAACTCTATGTTAGTTTTAGCTTAAACTAGGGGGCTTTGACATACTCTCTATTAGAAGAGATAACAATACTCATATGTGAAGGGCCTCAAGCAAATAGATTAATAGTATCAAGTGACAAGAGAAGGATACCTAGATTAACCAGTTATGTTCTGCTCATGGCCCAGATTTTTTCCAGAACCTCAATAACTACCTCTCCCAACTACTCTAACCATGTTTAGGGGAAATTGTGAGTGAGTTAATATAAATTGATAACTACTATTGGAGACTTAAGAAGCGTGTGCCTTATTGAATGTAGATTAGTAGCATCAGGTTTATTTTTGAACAAGATGGTTAACACATAACTCATTCTTAAAGGACAGGTCAATTTGTTTCTTTCCCAATATGAAAAAAGAATGTATTTTTCAGGACAGTGGTGTGATGTGGATTTTATCAAACTATTGAGACCATTTACTTTATGACTCTACAATAGCATACGTTCTTCTTAAATAACTGGTAACTATTTACAAAAGACTAAAGGGTTTTCTTCTATGCCAAAATTTAACTCATGGTTTCCCACCAAACCCAAACTAGACTTCTTCCAAAGTATATTGCCTCTCAAAAAGGCAGCGATATCTACCTAGTTGTGCAAGTCAGAAACAATCCAATGGTGGCTCCAAGAAAGGCTTGGGGGTTACTTATCCTACCAATAACGTCCTCATGTCCATCAATCATCCCTCTCCCAAACCAAACTTAAACCACCTAAGTGAAAATGGTGTTCTGTCTATGTAAGAATGTTTTTGAGACAATTTTCTTCTATCCATATTACTACCCTTAAGCCTTTTATTTTTTGAAGACATTCTGGATCCACCACTGCCAATGTCTACATCTCTTTTTCCATTTTTTTAAACCTCTGAATTTGCTTTTCATTACCTCTAATCCCCTCATCCCCTACTAAAAACACTCTAGTCTGCAACGCCATCAGCTTCAACAGTCCTTCAACTAGGTTCTCCTTATCGTCTGTAACCTTTTCCCCAGGCATTTTCCATAGACAACTGGTTCCTTAATAAAGTGAATCTCATCATGTTATTCCCCTAATTCCTATACCTACTCCACATTGTCAAAAGAAAAACGTTCTTTGTCTTCCTATGGTTCTTAGAATGGAGACTAAATCCTTAGCATGGCCCAACAATCCTGGAACAGTCTTGTCCTTCTCTTCCTCCTCAGACTCATTTTGTTCCACCTGCCTTACCTTCCTTCCCCTCCTCTGGCACTTCTGATCTTTTTTCCATAAACATTCCGCACTCTCTTCCATCACAGGACTTTGCACACACTGTTCTCCTCTCCTCAAATGCTCTTCCTACACCCCACACGTTTGCCACACATATATCGCCTAGTCAGTTTTTCAATCTCTGCCCAGGCATCCCTTGGGACAAAAGCTCCTTGATGTCTATCATAATGCCCCATTCATTCTGTCATTTACTTCAGTGGCACCATGCTCTTAGCCTTTAAAGCAGTGATCACATTTGGAATTTTATGTTTATTTTTTATTTGTTTAAAGCCTTTCTCTGCCATTGGGCTGTACTCTGCAGAGGGCAAGGCCAATAAATACCTTGGTTTAGCACTGCATCCCCTGCAGGGAGCAGAGAGCCTGGCACAAAATAGGTGTGTACTAAATACAATATTTCTCAATTGAACAAATGGGAAATGTATACCTTATATCCAAATTATACCTTATATTAAAATTTCTTCCCACCAGACAGAAATTTATAACAGAAATTCTAGCAGCACAGAATTTCTTTGTTTCTTTGCACATATCCCAATATTTTTTCCTTCTTTGCCATTATACATGCTGTTCTGCCATTATTTCTCTTCTTTGCTAATTGCATTATTTCTTTGCTTTGCTAATCCCTATTCATCCATTAAGTTCACAGTTATCTCCTCGTAGAGGACTTTTTTGACTCCCCTAGTAGCTAGTTCTTCTTAATATTCTCTTAACAACCAATGCATCTCTTTATGTTTGGGCTATACATACTTCTGGTTGCTCAGGCCAAAAATATTGGTTCATCTTTGACTCCTGTGTTTTTTGTTTTTTGTTTTTCTTACATTCCACACAAAATTCAACAACAAATTCACGAAGTCTGTCTTCAAACTGGGCTCCTGGTTTCACCCTTGCCTCACTGCTGTTCACCTTCAGCCCAGCAGGCAAAGAGATGCTTTTAAAAGTTTAATTATATCAATGCTATGCTCAGAATCTTTCAATAACTTTTTAATCTCACTTAGAATAAATGCAAAAATTTCTTACTAGTATAGCAGCCTACAAGATGGTCCTTGGTGATCTTTATGCATTGGAATCCATGTCCTTGTACAATTTTCTACCACACTGAGTAGGCTGACCTATGTAACCAATAGAATATTGGAGAAATAATGGTGTGTGACCTTGAAGACCAGCTCATAAAAAACAATGTGGCTTCTGCCTTGCACTCTCTTGGATTCATCTTCCTTGGAAAGCTAGCTGCCATGTTGTGAGGACACCCAATCTTCCCTCTGACAAAGCCCATGCATTGAGGGGCTGAGGCCCCCTGACAAGGTTTAGCAATAAATTGCTATGCATGTGAGTGAGCCAAACTGGAAATGAATTCTCCAGACTCATCTAAGCCTTTAGATGGTTGCAGTACAATCTGATATCTGACTGCAAACTCCTAAGGGACCTAGTGCCAGAGCATTCAGATAAACTGTGTGGATTTTTTGACCCAGAGAATCTGTTAGATAATAAATGTTTATTTTTTAAGCTGCAAGTTTTGGAGAAATTTGTTATGCAGCAATATGTAACTGCATATGAAAGGGCACCTTTGATATGACACCTCCATCATTCCTCTGGCTTCAACTCTTACTAATCTTAAACTTTATTCAAACCCCTCCAGCCACTTTGACCTCATTCTTTTTCCTTAAACACGGAGCTGCTTCTGCCTTTGGGTCTTTGCCCCTGCCAACTCCCTGCCAACAGGTCTTTCTTCAGATATGATCCTTCAGTGCTGTCCTTGACCATCCCAAAACTCCTTCTTACCCCCTTTTTATTGTATGCTGTGTGGTAAGGGTCATATTTCATTCATTTCCATGTGAATATCCTGTTATTGCAGCACCATTTGTTGAATAGATATGGGTTATTTTTTGGAACACATGGGCTGGGATTCAAATCAGGTGTCCCTCATGACAGGCGAGAATGCTACCAGTGAACTATCCATGTACCTGCCTCTTCCCTTTTTCGTTTTATTTTTCTAAACAGCATTTATCAACATTTGACATATGGTGTATTTTACTTTGTGGTTGTTCCTCCATTATAATGTATGCTCTGTGAGATGGAAGAGATTTTTGCAGATGTTGTTCAGTATTGTATCTCTATCACTTAGGACAGTGCTGGTAAATGATGAGTGTTCAATCAATACTTATAAACCGAATTAAAATGATACTGTTCTGGATTTTGCTTCTGTTTTTGTTCTTTTCATCTTTTTTTTTCACTATTTACCCCACTTTCTGTAACCACCTTAAAGTCAAACACTCTATTGTACTCATTTTGTGGAATAGTGGGTTCATTTACTAAATTGGAAAAAGTGAACTGAAATAGTTTGGGAGTTTACACCACAGAGAATATATTGAGACGCTAAATCTGAGTTTTAAAAAGTATGTATTTAAAAATACTTTGAATGGGTCTGCGATATGTATAATTAGCAAAGGTTACTTAAAAACAATGAAATAATATAAAAATTTGAATTTAAAAGCAGCACAACAAATTTATTGTATAGCTGTAAAACCAATGTACTTGAACTCAACAGATCCTTAGCCTTTGTCATGGTCAGGGACATGTGTCAACTTGGCCAAGTTGTGGTGCCCGTTTATCTGGTTGGGCAAGTGCTGGCCTGTCTGTTGCAATGAGGACATTTCATAGAATTAGATCATGATCACGTCAGCTGCATCCACAGCTGATTCCATTTGTAATCAGCCAAAGGGGAGTGTCTGCTACAATGAGTGATGCGTAATCTAATCACCGGAAGCCTTTTAAGGAGGATTCAGAGGAGACAGGTTCCATTCCTGCTTTGGCTGGCGAGCCTCTCCTGTGGAGTTCATCCAGACCCTCCGTCGGAGTTGTCGGCTTCGCAGCCTGCCCTATGGATTTTGGACTCTGCATTCCTGTGGTCACGTGAGACACTTTTATAAATTTTATATTTGCAAGTGTTCCCTGTTGATCCTCTTTCTTTAGAGAACCCTAACTAATACAGCCTTACAAACCCATTTCACTTTTTTTGTTGTTTCATGGCAGGGTTCACGTTTCATTCTTTTTCCATGTGAGTATCCTGTTATTGCAGCACCATTTGTTGAATCTTTTGATTGTTTGGTTTTGTTGGTTTCTTTGTTTGTTTGTTTGGAACATGCATGTGCCCTGAATCTACCTGGGTCTACCTCATGGCAGGCAAGAATACTACCAGTGAACTACCTCACACCCCCCAATTTCATTGTATTTTAATAGCCCTTGAGATTTTTTTCTTCCTTTGAGCGGGTTGTATCTATCAGTTTACATATGAAACTGCTTTTGTAAATGGGCAGACTAGAACTCACTAGAAAAATGAGTTATTTGATAAACACTTTCAATTCAGATAAAATTCATAGTTTATGATCATTTTCCTCATACTTATAATTTATGTTTAACTAGTTTTATAAAAACATAAGCTGCCTGCTTACATTTGATTTCTCTCATATGAATATAATTAAGAGAATTATAAATTTTAATTATAAACTTTGTAAAGGTGTAAATAAATCAGTGAGGAATTGAATTTACAAATGTGCTTGTTACTTTCTAAAGTCAACTTGTAAAAGATAAGAAGTCTATTGTCCCTGGAAGAGAAGCTATATCAAGCTTGAACAAGTCCTGGCAAATTAGAGAGTTTAGTTAATTTATCCAAAGTCAAATATGTAGTTAGAGAAATTTGACTACCACTCAGCTGTCTAAACTCCTAGTTAATTGTTTTTCTCTCTCCCCTGGGAGTTGAGCATGTTGTTTTGTCAGACAACCCATTACTAAGGAAGTCACTGGGGGAAGGAGAGAAGGCAAATTATGCATATGCTTGAGCTACATTTTGCTGTTAAAATGCAAAATTAATGTTACCCTTTGTCATTAATATTTAAAAGATAAATTGGGGCCTTGAGGCAGGTGATGGAGGTGGGTCAGTGGGGGAGGTTATCCTGTCTAGCGTGAGATATGAGGTTACATGTTCTATCCCCAGGTTCTAGGAGATGGGCTTTTTTTTTGGGGGGGATGTATAGCTCCCTATACATTTTGTACTAGTAAGGAAAAAGATAGATTTTTTTCATGCAAATTAACAAGTTCGGTGAGAATTAATACAGATGGTAGAAGTTAAGACGCTTTTCCCAAGGAAGCAGAATAGCTTGATTTTTACAGAGTTTACTCATTCGGGCTTTTGGAGTCAGGTGCAATACAAGTTCTTCTACTCACCAGCTTAATAACCTCTTGTCTTAGCCTTGGTTCCCCGAAAGCAGACCTGAAGCAAAGGATTGTGTGCAAGTGGTTTATTTGGGTATATGAGCTCAGGGAGAAAGGATGGAGCAAAACATGAAAGGAATGAATGTCAAATCAAGTATGTGCTACCCAGTGGCCCTGTGACTAATGCTTAATCACATGGGACACTCACTGGAGCCTTATGAAATGCATGTCAGAACTGTCCCTCTAGGGAATGAGTGAGAGAGAGGCATTTACCCATCAGCTTTCACCCATTTGGATCACAGGAGATCATATGGACTTTAACTCCCCAAACAATTGAGTTGCCCAAGCACGAGTAGCTGTGGATTCCTGTGGACACAGAGGTAAGAAGCC
Source organism: Myrmecophaga tridactyla (assembly GCA_004026745.1). Classification (NCBI taxonomy): domain Eukaryota; kingdom Metazoa; phylum Chordata; class Mammalia; order Pilosa; family Myrmecophagidae; genus Myrmecophaga; species Myrmecophaga tridactyla. Next base: position 39,897 of record PVIY010010853.1, on the reverse strand, counting down.
TGAAGAGACATGCTGTCAGGTCATATCTGCGTGAAGCAGATCAAAGCCTTCTTGGAACTAGTCAATGTAGGACTGGATGGAGAAAAAGGCAGGGTGGAGAGGTTTCAGAAGACTCCAAAATAATGCTAGATTTACCTCTGAATCTTGGTGTCTTAATATGGAAACTGGGCACAACTCTTCTACCTTACTACATGTATTTAAAATGCCAGGATATACTTAATGGAACAGGAGGTGGAAAGTCTTCTGTCCTAAACAGGTAAAATAAAGACTGGCTAGTAACAGCATTTGTGGGAACTAAATATAGTGACTTCAACTGGCTTGAGCTCCAACAATGTAGTTCTAAGCCAATATATTTATGTCTCAAATGATGCTGCTGCAGTGTGCAACTAAGACTTTCTCTTGGATTTGATGTATTAACATCCACTTGTTACTTCCTTATTGACCAGTGGCGTAAGAGAGGTGTTGGGTTCATTAAGGTGGCTACCTCTGTTAGAACTCAGGTGTGAATTTGCCTTATAATCAATTTAATCATGGTGTTTCCAGGATCTTAAGGATGCAAATGAAGGTTTAAATTAACCCTTACTGCTATGCTTGCCACCATATGTATCTCCTTACCATAATTTCATTTAATTGGAAGAGAAATTTCAATGTGTGCTAAATCTGATACTGAGTTTTCAATGAACTAAAGAAGAGATTCTTCTGGGATGTCTCTATTCTAATCATTTCTGGGTTTTGATAGAAAATCTCTGCTGCTTCAAATAGTGGAATTTAGCACTTATTTCTGACTTGATCTAATGAAGATCCCACATCCCCAGTTGTAATTCAGATCTCTGGAAATAATGGAAGCGTTTGCAAATATTTAGCACCTGCACCTCAATCTTTCATCTTCAAAAATCTTATTTTTATTTAAGAGTAGAGTGCCTGACCAAGAGCAACAGTTTACAATGTTCACTTGATTAAATGAGAACATAAATGGAATTTGAGTGGTTCCATCTGAACTAGACAGTTTAGACTGATGCAGTGTGGAAAGGATGTGGAATTACAAAAGAATTGAAGTGAAGTATATGATTTTGGCACTGAGAAGGCCCTATGAATACCATCAGTTTGAGATTTTTTAAAAGTATCTGTGTTTACACAGCTGGATATTCTGTTTCAGTGTGATCTCTTTTCTTCATGTTTCCAGGTTATTTACAAATTTCCCTTTACTTTTTCCTTTATGCATTTTATTTTCCAAGTTTGGGTTTTAAAACCTCAGATAGCAATATAATATTGTGAAATACTTTCTGGAAGTTTTACGTATTGTTGTTTTATCAGTATTAGGAGAAAAAGAGGCAAGTGGAACTTAAATGTTTTTAAAATATGATCTTACAGTTTTATCTAACCAAAGAATACAATATTTAACTTTTATAAAATACATTTCTATGTGGATTGATTGATTTTTTTGTGGTCTTGAGTTCCTGCTGATGATATCTAAACTTTAGCAATATTCTGAAATTAGCAACAGTATTTAATATTTAAAATTTCCTTTTTGTTTGCCCTTGATTTTTGCCAGAATTCCTTAAAGTCAGTGAGATGTAAGGGATGGAGAATGTGACATGAATTTTAAAGATCTCTGTCCTTGTCCCAGGCCCAATTGCTGACTGCTTGATTTAGAGAAGTTATTTAACCTCTCCATGCCCCAGATTTTTCTCTTGTGAAAAGGAGTGTTATTTTTCGACTGCCTTCTTCATTTAGTATCAGGAGGCCTAATGAAATGATGTGCCAGAATCGTTATCCTGAATCATCTTTTTGGGAGTGTGTATGCTCCCAGGCACAAAGGCCAATCCATGCAAGGGGGATAGAGGTCTTCCTTCACTACACATTTTAAGGAGGACAAGAGACCCTGCTGGAATTATTCTTGGACACAAAAATCCACACTGACACATATTCCAAAACAGGGAAGGGTGAAGCCTTTGGAAATCCAAGGAGGGAAATGGCAAGTTATAGGGGGAAGTAAATGATTAGAAATCCACAGAGACATGTATTAAAATACATCATTTACCAGCCAAAATAATGTATGTTTTGTTCACTGCTGAATTCATAAGGATTTAAAACAGTGCCTGGTACACAGTAGAAGTTCAATACATATTTGCTGGATGAATAAATGGCTGTGAGAATCTCTCTTCTGATGCACTAGAATTTTTCCTCTAATAGACACTCTTTGGCCTTTTAGGGTCGGTGTGTTTTGTTTTATTTTTGCTTTCGAGGAATTTTAGAATGTAATTATGTTCGAATGCAGTAATTGTGTCAGTCCAAAATTTTTTGGTGTAATTATGTTCATCTTATTGCTTAGTGGTTGTCTTTTTAAAAGATATTCCATATCTACCAATTGATTGAGGTGGTTTCTATAAAACATTGCTTTACCTCATTTTAAAGATTTCCCCACTCGTATGCAACATGAAATTCTACTTTAACAAAAGAAAAAAATCTCATCTCTTAGCAGGCAGCAAATAGAATACCTTGCAGCTGGAGCTGGATCTTTCCCTTTGGCTGAGAATAAATCTGCCTGAAAAGGTGACTGTGGAGAGAGCTGGAGGGAACTTCTCTCTTTTGGTCCCCAAGGGGAACATGTATTCCCTGGCACAAAGGAGAAAATCAAACTGTCTCATTCTTCTAAACGAGACGAGTATGTTTTTCCTTTATTCTAGTAGTTCTCAATCTGTTTTGGCTTGAGGTCCACCACTGCCCCCCTTCCTGCAATGTACTTTTACTAGAATTCCCATGGCAGCTGCTGCTCTAACTTAAGAAAAAAAGAAAAAGAAAAGAAAAAGTTCTCTCTTCTTCTAGAGAAAACCTTAGTTAATAAATGTGCAAACTTTCCTTTGCTTAAACCCATGTGTCTGGCTTAGGTCACATCATCTTTTCCAGATGATAGCAATTTCAGTGACTTCACTGCTTTCCATGCATCCATGCACCCCGAGGATCTGTTTCCATGTACTATCATGAAATATAACTCCACTTTTCTATGCCAATTTCACTAGTTCATTTTTCCTTGAGATTTGTATATGGCATGTCTGGCAGCCAATAAAGGACAAAATAACAAATTGGGGGTCAAAGACTTCTGTTTCTAGCATTATGGAGGACCAGATATTCAGAGAAATCCCACTCTGTATTGAACACCTAAATGCTAGATTAAATATTAAATCTTATTAAAAGCATGACTGCTCTAGCAGTAAAGGAAAGGAAATAATCAGTGGCCAGAAATGTTCAGATCCAGATGTGTAAGCAGGTGCTGGATCTGGCATTTGCCTGAGGCTACTTCCAACCTCTGAGAGTCCAGGGCCTGAGGTGTAATAGACATGTCTTAGCAGAGGACCCAAGTAGAATGGGATAGAGGGAGGCAGATCATGTATAAAATTTGGACACCAACAAGGGACATATTATCAGGGAACAGAAAAACCTCACAGCGCCGAGAAGGCACGTGCATCCTTTTCTATCTGAACCTTGGCTCTGGGTGGAACCAGGAGAAAAAAAAATTCTCATTTGAGCATTCCACACAGACCTGTGGCCTGAATTCACACCACTAAGATGACATTAACTGCTAAATAAAAAAAAAGTTAAAAATTTAGTTTGATGTGATCTTGGGTTGACACTGGTCATTTAACAGCAGTACCTTGAGTACTGACAAATGGAATGAACTGTTGGTCAGAAAACTGGACACTGACCTTATAGTGATGGGTGTCATAAGGAGTGACAATTGGAGGATCCCATATGAGGGACAGTGCAGGGGTGGGGGCAGCACTCATGGTTCTCAAGGCAGCAGCTGTTTACCAAACTGGTTCTATGGTATTTCGGTGGTTTAATAACTGGCACAGGGTTATCAGCCTTAGCTTTGGTAAATCATGCAACCATCCTGAAGATTAGGTTTCTCCTGTTTTTCTGGCCTACCTACCCTAAAAGGCTATGCGATAATGTCTGTGAAAAGGTTTTGTGAAAACTGAGAAGCAGTCAACAAAGGTATAGCATTTATGATCTGAAATAATTTAGATGGTTACTCAAAGTGCTTAAAGCGGAGGTTTCATATGCTTTTCTGTTCTGAATCTCAACTGGATGAATAGCGCTTGCTCTTAAAAGGAATGTGCTGAAAGATGGTCAGTAAAGTATGCGTTAGGGAGAAATTTCACAAAAGTCTAACAGTCTCTTTGGAACAAAACGCACAAGGACTTGAGAATGGGATGAATGCTGGAGGTGTTAATCAGAAAGTTGACATGTATAATGGTGATGGTCTCAGAGGGGATGCTGCTGAAGAAGCGCCAGCACCTTAGAAGCTGCTGTAGGAAGCCAAAGAAAAGGGATTGTGAATTGGGTGGGCAGAAGTGAGGCTCCTCTTTTAAAAAGGCAGCAAAAAAGATCAAAGGGAAATTGTAACGGCCTATTAAAGAAAGAGATATTAATGAAAGGTTAAACATTAAACCAAGGAATAAAAGACCCCTCGACTTCCCCACTGCATGTGAACTGAACACCTCCTCTGCTATTGAGGACCTCACAGAAGACCTCTTCTTTAAACTTGTAACCCTTTGCTTCCTTTTGTTGCTGAGAAGTAGAGTCTGTGTCACACATGGGGGTCACCCAGCATAAAGAATTGAACAGTAGGTGACAGAGTGGGCCAATCCAAGGAAGGCTTCCACCGGTGTAAAACACAGTAAAAGATGATGTCAGTTGCTCAGTGACTTCACTGTCACTTGTGGTCCAGGCTTGAGTGCTCCAGAATTTTCATACAGGAGTGTCATTAGGAAGCAGTCCAGTTGGAAGCATGTGGTGTGGGAAAGGAATAGTGCCAGAGAAGTTGTCTTGAAAATGCTTTTGAGTAGCAGAACTATGTTTCAATTTGGATTTTATGTTACAACTAAAAAATAAAATAAAATAGTAAAGCATTCTAAAGTACTTTTACTCACACTTTGTATAAGACAGTGAAACTCAGCCATCCATATTAGAGGATACTGCCAGGGGTTCAAAGAAATTATGGGGGAGCTTAAGATCTTCCACTAGCACTCCCTGGTCACTCCTCTGCGCCACCATTGGGCAGAGAAGCTGGAAAAGAAGTGAGAATTGGCCTTCACTGTCCTGCTGAAACTGGGATGGTCTCTACCAGTCTATTTTCACGCATTAAGCTTCTTCTCTTCTTTCATGAGTCTCTTGTCTTAGAATTTCTATACCTCATCTCTGTTCAGGAAATTCCAAAAACCTCTAACCATGACTACTCTCAGTAGAATTTCCTGAACAGAGATGAGGTACAGAAGCAATCCAAAACAATGAGGTATATAAACAATCCAAAACAATCCAAAAACAAATTATAGTGAGATATAAACTCAGGTAATACTGGGGCTCACTGACCTTTGTCCTGAGTTGTGTCATACAGGGTGGGGACATAAGAGGGAGTACTTATGCACTGGAATGAAATTAATGTTCTTGAACCCCCCAAATACTGTGATCATGTGGATCACAATTAGAATGTAAACAAACTAAGAGAAACATTTATGTAACAAGTGATAATCAGACAATCATGCAAGGACATGCTTTGGAGTTTGTGCCATGTTCTTTTTCATAATCCAATCTTGTGGGGGCAGACCTATTGTTTAGGGTGGGACCTTTTGATTGAATGGTTCCCATGGGGATGTGTCTTCAAACCATTCAAGGTGAGTCCTAATCTGCTTACCGGAGTCCTTTAAGAGGGACCCGTTTTGGAAAGAGCTTCCTAACCGTCAAGGACAGAGATGCTTGGAAATGCAGAAAGACAATGCCCTCAGGGAAGCTGTTTGAAACCAGAAGTCAAAGGACCAGCAGATGCCAGCCATGTGCCTTCCAAGCTAACAGAGGTGTTCTGGACCCATCAGCCTTTCTTGAGACAAGGTAACTTTCTCTGGATGCCTTAGTTTGGACATTTTTCTGGCCTAAGAACTGTAAACTTATTACTTAATAAATCTCCTTTATAAAAGCCAACCCATTTCCGGCATGTTGCAATCTGTCAGCATTAGCAAACGAAAACAGACTTGCTAAATGCTTGCCAGAGGGAGCCTGTCCCTTGATAAGGATACTGACAACAAGACATCTGAAGCATAAATTTCCAGTGTAGACATCACTTCCGTGAGTGTCAGGGGAAGACAGACTGATACCCAAAATCTCAGCTTCCCTGCTCAAATACCCATGTTGTGCTACAAGGTCTACTGCTGCCCTTGCCTCTGTATGGTGTCCAGCACCCTCGAGGAAGCTTTTGAAGCTCTGCTGATGCTGCGTGGGACTGGGTCCCAAGACCGCCCCTTAAAAGCATCTGCCTGCCTGAGCGTGGTCTTTAAGTTGATGGATTATAAAGACCCTGGCATCCTCCACCTTTAAATGTGTTGCATGTCCCTGACCTAGTTATTGCATACTGGTTGTGTTGACAGCTTGTCCATTAAGCAAGAAAATAAGCTGCATTCAGCCCATCCAAACTATTTTCATGCTTGTGGTAATTTCTCAGGCCCTATGTGACAAAACTCCTCTGGGAGTCATGACACTTGGATTTGTGTCCTAACTCTGCTATTATAATGAGCTATGTAATCCTTGAGTCCATCATTTTCCACATTGGTCTTAAGATTTTTTTCAGCTATTAAGTAACAGTTTTGGGCTTGCATAGTTGACTTGACTGTCTTTTTTCCGCTAAACATCTGAGAATAAGTTGTTCATATGAGGATGATTTTTCCCTAGGATAGGAAAGTAATATACATTTAACATAGCTTCATATCAACTTGTCTTGGAAGGATGAATTGAGTTTCTCTCTGGTATTCCATTCTATTTTCTTCCTCTGACATTGAAATAAATTTTAGTTTATACACAACCTACTATAAGCGTCCCAAGCCACATGTTCTGTTCATTCAGAATTTCCAGCACAAATTCAATTAGTTGTTCATTGTCTCTCTTTCCTATGAGATTGTAAGCTTAGCGAGGGCAGAGATCAGGTGGGTGTTGCTTGCCGTCACATTCTCAGCACGTGACACAATACCTGATACATAGTAGCTACTCAATACATTGAATAAATGAATGAATGGATAATATTGTTTATGAAGGCCTGAAAATACAAGGTACACAAAGGGTTAATAGAAGTTTAGACTAAAATAGAACAAAATACTTAACATTGACTTCTTTTATTATTTACAGGCAATCAGAAATAATTATCACATTCATCTACCATGACTGGGACTCAAGATGCTTTGATGAAAATCTTAAGGCGATAAGGGAATATTTATCTCAGTACTTTTGTCTTTCTGCCTGACTGTTACTAGTCTCTGTGGATCTCCAGTGTCACTTAAAGTTCAGAACACAGTCTAAATCTGATTATCCCTCTGCTGCCTAAAGGCCAATTTAGTGGCATCTTTAGCATTCTATTGTCCCAGGTACAATTTTATAGACAGTCTCATTCTAATCACTAACAACTACAGTGTTTCCAAGTTAATTTGCCTTCATGACCTATTTATTTCAACTGAGAACATCAGCTCTCCTTTGGATGTGGCTTGGGTTGGTAATATGACATTCTTTTGACATATCAGCTATCTAAGGAAGTATGTTAGTTTCTTTTTCAAGCTCTATTAACATTTTCAAGTTGCTGTGTTTGTTATAAAAATGATGGTGCCTCTGTTATTCTAGTAAGTATATTCATAAGGCTGTTCTCTCTCCTGGTATGGTTCTTTTATTCATTTATTCCTTCATTTACTCATTCATTCATGGAACATCTTCTAAGAACTATGTGTGCCAGACCCTACAGGAATAGTAGAAACATTGTCCAGTACCTGCTCTCAAAGAATCCCTCTCTTATTCTCTAATTGGAAGTGTGGTTGCACGTTAAGTCAGCTAGACATTAAACGCAGTCAACAAATGCTATACTAGGATTAGTGTAGAGTCCTCTGGAAGGCATAGGAGAAATACATTCCCAAATCTGGGGGAATAAGGTACTACAATTTTTTCAAAGTATGTTGTGTCTGAAAAGCAAATATGATTTTGTCTCTTTAAACCCAGGCTATCAGAATTTTAACTCTCACTGCCAAACTCTTTCCTAAGAGTAATTCTGGTATTAGTTGTTGAAATCATGTTCTAAGGGATTGCACAATAGTTATTGAGTAATAGGAAAGCTTTAATGGAGATGGGTGAATATAAATTGAGCTTTGTCAAAAGCACGCGTGTGTGTGTACATTCTAAGTATATGAAATAGTGACAGCGAGGAGGAAATATATATGCCATACTAGTGAAAGAGTGAGCAGATAATGTGTTTGGATAGGAATATTTGCAGGAGTAATTACAAAGGTAAAGTTATAAAGGTCAGTTTGAGCAGGATACTTTGAACCTTTGACTATCAGACTTAGGGGTTTGGAGTTTATACTCCAAATAAAGAAATATTTCATGTTCCCCCTCCATGTACAACTCAAGATCCTTTATATGGCATGTGAGGTCATTCACAGAATCTCAGGGTAGTATTGGAATCGAGAAAACCTACTCTTGTGGCCAAAACAACTAAAATCTTTGACATGTATTCCTTAAAGTACCCAAAAAGAGACCTAGGTTTAATCTATCATAACATTTTGTCACATCCTTTTTCCTTTGCTTTCCTGACTTTGTCAAAGCTTATGTATACTCCATAGATGGTCTTTTTGAACTCCACCCATATGGAGAAAAGTAAAACTGTCTTTAGCAGAGTATATAAGATTGTGCCTGTGCAGATATATGCACCCAGATGTCTGTATATTTACGATTTTTTAATCTTTATCTGATTATATGTTAAGATGCTATATGAACTCAAAAGAAGAAAAATCACTGTTTACTGGAAATATTGGGAAAGGTTCAATGGGAGTTAGTTTCACTTACAACAGGGCAGTGTTTGACTAGATATACAGACAAGGGAAAGATTTTACTGGAAAGACAAGCCAAATGGGCTAAGACACAGAATGTACAATGATCAGATGTATATGGGACAATGTTTGGGTTTATTGAAAATTAGACAACTAGAGCAATTCTAATTGCTCTTCCAACTGATTGTCCCCAATAGCACTCAGAGGGAATGTGGTAATCAATAGCATAAGAGATAGTAAAGATCACCAGATTAGAGTTACCAGATTTTCCTGGTTAGTCAATGGTTTCAGTTTAAAGTAGACACAGAAGTCTACGGTAGCCTGAATTTTGAAATTCCATGAAGCTTAAGAACACTCAGCTCTCTAGGTCCAAATTCTAGAAATTAATCATGAATCCTTTTTGCCAAGACCTGAGCAGGATGGGCCCTCCATTTGTAAGTGACTTAACAGACATCAAAGTAACATAAGGTTTGCATTTTATCCAAATATTTTTCTTTAAAGAAGTTTTTTCCCTTTTTGGACTCAGTACTTTATTCTATTAGCTGCCACATACTTGAGTTGCCAGAAAAAATACAGGTACATCCAAAAATGTTTTAAATATAGGTATGTCCCAAATATTGCGTGAGTTATACTTACATGAAAAATCATTACTGTTTATCTGAAATACAAATTTAACTGGCATCCTGTATTTTTAGTTGCTAAATCTGGCAACCCTACCTATATATGTGTTATGTTTCTATCTCAGTCAGGTTATTTATTTTAAATGAATTTTAAATAGTTACCTTCAACTCCTGTCATGCACACACCTACTTACTGAAGGGAAAACAGTCCACAATGGTTTATAAGATGTTTTTAATGAAAACGTTTAGCTTCTCTTCTCTAAGGCCTTTTTTTTTTTTTTTTGCTTTAATGGATGTGACTTAAATTACCCTTTAAAATATGGTCATTTTGTGTACTACTTTAACAACAACAAAAAGGCATACAAAGAAATCTAGTTACGAATAATCTATTTTCCCAAAATAGTTGCTTATGACTCAAGACTACTATTTTCAAATAGAATTGGATCACATGCAAAAACTAGACAAGTACAATAGAGCATTCTATGTCTGAAGGGAGCTTTTAAAAAGCATGCTTTCCCTTGAGGATGGTTTTGATGCACTCTTTAAATATGTGACTTAGACAAGTAAAAGATATTCTGAATGCACAGAATTCTGAAAATTAATACTTTTCTTAGGGAAACATTCCAAACTGGAACGTTAGACTTGAGTTGGGAATAATTCAATGTCCTCCTGTAATTTCTTGTTGTCGGAGGGTGAAACAATTTCACCAGGAAACATTTCAGAGTAAATGCAATTTCTCTGCGTGTCCCGCACTGAGACTCACCGAATTAGTTTCCCAAAATGGCAGGGCAACATTTTGAAAACAGAACATGAAGAGAATTTCAAATATCTATCTTAGGTTGAGAAGAAACAAGTACATAGATGACTTTGCTTTGTTATGCTTGCAAATTTATTATTCATTGAGGTATGAAATAGTTATAAAAATGATGAAAATTGAATTAGCTGATTTTTACTTGCTAAATTTCCATAGAAAGGAATTACATTCTATAATTTTTACTGAAGGCAAACCTGTATATAATTAATGGGAAATCTGATTATTTGTATGATAGAATTACAGGGGAAGAAGGAATCAGGAGTGCCAACCATTCCATACTTTTATCTCTAGGCACTAGGGTAGGAGACTTATTAGGGAATGGCATCTTATCATTTTCATGTTAATAAGTGCAAGGGTAAGGCTATTATTTGAAAAACATTTTTCAGATGTACGCTTTAAATCATGGGAGTGTGTCCATGATTGGGAAAAAAAACTAAATTGTTCATTTTCATGACTGTCTTTTACTGTTTTAAGGACAAGGCATATAGTAGCTGGATACATATCTAATGTGATTTTTTTTATCAAATTGCTATAGTATGGATCAAAACCTCCTTATAAAATTTTCTGCAAAATGTCTGCATTTCTGATTAATGTGGTATGCAGTTGGATCAGTTCTGGGGATTGCTCAAAGTGGTTACAAGGTGGGTATTGGGCAAGGAGTGATGCCCGATGTCCGTGGAGGTCTTCGGCATCTGGATATTAGGAAAATCTCTTTACTTGTTTCCTTGCTCAAAATTCCTCAATGGCTGCCATAATCCACAGCAGTGATTTTTCAAATTGGGTGGAAAGGAGGAGATGCCTTATCAATCATGTGAGACATTTTTCAAAACACATATGGTAACCATGTGTATTTGGAAAAGGGTTCTTATGTGAGTCTCTTTTTCTCTCCCCAGTGCCTTTGCCCATTTGGGAGTGACTAATTTACAGGATAAAAACAAGACTAGCATTGAATGGTAGGCTGTCAAGATGTGGTCCATACTTCTCTGTCCAATTTCACCTGCCCATTCCTGCTTCAAGTTTTACATTACGCAAATAGTAAACAACTTACACTTTGTGCCTGGCCCTCTCTTGCTTCTTGGCATTTGCAGGCATTGTTTTGTCCTCCTGGAATATCACTTTCTCTACCACTTCCTCCAGCGAATGGTTACTCAACCGTCTATCTGGTCCCTGCTGTAAAACTTTGCACCTAATTAGATACCTAATTTGTATGTCTATTTATGTCTAGTTATGAGATCTGTCTAGGCAATGAGGTATAATTTGAACTACAAATTCATGAAGCTCTGCTGCTGCTGAGGTTATGTCTTTCTATCTTTGTATGCCCAGAAGATACTATAACGGCACACATATAGTAGGTTATTAACAAGTAATCATGAACATTGAATGAAGAAAGCAAAGAATAGAGCGTGGAGTTGATAGAGTGGTGGAAAAGGCAGGTATATTGTATCTCTGCTGCCCATATTATTTCCAAGAAAGTATCAGCAATGAGGCCTATGAGTATATTTGAACTCCAAAAAGTTTTCTTTTCCTTTTCAACATTTTATAGATCCACACGGGATAAAGTGCTTGGTACAATCAATTTATTTTCCATATGGCAAAGAACCCAATGAGTCGGTACATACTTAAAAAAAAAAAATCCTTTTGTAAGGAAAGAAAAACTGCTTTTAAAAAAAAATAGAAACCGCTTATAAATTTAGAGTTTATAGCCATTAAGCTCCCTAGAGAAAACTTTGCTTTGGCAGGAACCCCTTGAAATGCAAATTCTGCATATATAGATATAAGGTTAAAATTAATGTCCTTTATTTGGAGGAGTTGGATGGGAAATGAATGAGAGGAGAAGAATTGGAGACATTGAGAATCTGCAATTCTTTTGCCATAAAGGAGAACTAACAAATGGGTCTATAAATGGGAGAAGGGGGGAAGTAGGGGGAAGGGGGGAAGTAGGGAGAAGGGGGCAAGAGAAGGGAAAAAAAATATTTAATTAAAAGTTGTAATATGTTTCCATGTTGATGTGCATTGTGTAGTAGGAAAGAAATAAAATGATGTAGGAGGAAGTTAGGGCAGCTGCACTGACAACCCACGTTTAGGCCAGGGGCTGGCATATAATGAGGAAATGCTACCTCCAGGCATATTATGAACTTGAAACGAAACCCTCTGCTCCAGACACCCTGACCCTGTGGATTTGTTCTAAAATGACCTGAAAGTGCCCTATTATAGTAGCAACTTAGGCCTACAGGATGAAACCCAAGTTATAGTCAGCTTTGGGAGAAGAGGGTCTGCTGCTTGTATCCTGAAAAACTGTATGCTGAGAACTTCTGCCATAGAGTATGACAAGGGTTTGTACCTCAATCATCCTTTTCTTTTTCTCCAGTAGAAGGGGATTTGACGGGGATGCCAGATTTTGGTGATGAATTGTGCTAAGGTGACATTAAATCTTCCGGCATGGATAGAGACAACAGTGGATTGCTGCAGTGATATAGATGGCTGAACAAGTGCGTCCAGCCACTGTCACCAGTGGCTAAGGAAGTCTGGGCTGCAGCAGCCCTTGTTTACAACAGTGCCGCCATGTGGCAGCCGCGTCAACAACAGCGTAACGCATGGCACCTCTGGTGGATAGGGCAGATTATTTGGTGTCCTTTGTATATGTTGGCTGTGACCAGAACACAGTAAGTACTTCCAGGTGATTCCTGAATGCATACCAGAAAGATAATGATAGGAAGAGCCAAATGATATCTATGATGGGAGTATTTAATTAGAATACTACTTGAAATGAGGACCCCGTTTTGTACCCAGAATTGATGAAGCAGAGAATATACATTATAGTCATAAATATATGACTATTGTTCTCTGTGAATTTTACCCTCCTACATATACATAGCAGTTTTTCAAGTTAAAATCTTGTATGTTTATTGTATGATTGGGATATATAGCCCATTCTCAATTAATCTGAATAGCTCTGCTTACTGCTTAAGCCAAAAAGGTAAAGTTGATCATATGTCTATAAATATGAAATAGTTTCAAAGCATTTAAACAATTTCACTTTTGCTTCCCACTGTGTCATTTTATAATCTCAATAGACATGATGCCTTAATATTCTGAGGACTCGATATGGTTATACATGGATTTGAATTACAGGTTTACAAATTTGTATTCTTCGTATATTATCTAGATGTCTTCAGAGTTGAGAAATAAAAAATCTTTTTTATGTGCTGCATTACTTAAAAAGTTTCATCCTCCAATATATCGTAGAGGCTATTAGCCTTTATGTGGTTGCATGGAGCTAATGCGTTGCAAAACCGGTGTCCCTCCTTTTGTTATGTTCATCAGCTAGAGGTAAGATTATTGGATTTGGAGTCCAGAAACTGGAGCACTGGTCCTGGTCCAGTTTATAAGTGCTTGTGCAAACTTTGGCAGGCTATTTCTTTCTAGGTTTCAGTTTTCTCTTATTCAAAACTATTGGATTGAACCTGAGAATCTCTAAGATTCCTTCCAACTCTAATAGTCTGAGTATGTGATTTTATCCATTTTGTCCTGTTGAACGCATTACTGCTAACTGGCTAATATCCAGAAGGGTCAGCCCTTTGCTAGACTCAACAAATATTATTTTGATATATTACAATTCCTAGGAAGGACACTAGCTTCCATTAAATAAACAAATCATTATGTGGAGACCAGATCACTGAACAGAGGCACAATCTCCACATTTGCTGAGCACTGGCAGATGTTAGCAGCGTGAAGAAAAACCCACTGGCCCAGCGAATATTTTTATGTGTATCCAAGATTTCATTCATTTGCTTTATGTATTGCTGTTCTGGCAAATTCTAGGGTTGTGGAAAACAGTTCAGGAATTAATGGACAAAGAAAGACATTCTATTGGTGGAAGACAAAACACTTTATGGTTGAATTCTCTAGGCTGCCTTCCAGACACTTACTTTGAGTTGAGAGTATCTGATAGGCAAGAATAAGAAGTAAAATCATCCCATAGAATACCCAAAATAACTCATATTCTTATCATCTCAGCTCAGCTCTTCTTCCCAACAAAGTTGATATCTTTAACTTAGAATGGATCTTAGCCTTTTAAAAAATGTTTCTTAAATCACTCAACATATGGAAATATTTCTATTACCTGTTTATGAATGTAATACCACAATCCCCATTTAATATCTTCTTGTACCATGCATTGCCTTTAAAGGGATGTAATCATTTTTCAAAACCTATTATTAACTTTATTCAAGGAGCCCATGGGCATTTAGGAACAAAACAGAAGTAATCTTGGCCCTTAGTCAAATTATACAAGAAAGTTAAACTTGGGGATAAATGCCTTTATTGTGTTTGTTTATTTTTGTTCTTTTTTAAACTAGTGAATTGTGCCTTTCATTATAAAGGAATGCATACTACTGTGGTCTTATATATAATGTTAATTAGTTATCCATATATGTGTATATTTACCCACACCAAATGTTATTTGGTGTACAGAACAGAGCTGCTTGGAACTTTCTAGATGAAAAGCTTAAGGCCACCCAACATGAACAAGTAATTACCTCAGCAACCAGCCAAATGCTTTTGTTTAGAAAATGTGCATTTGAGAGCATGCATTTCAGTGAAAGTTTAAAACAATGCTTTAATGCATAGTCCCTGTGAAAACAAACGCAAGCGTTGGTGTAAAATTATGAACGTGGCTCTCAAACAAATGTTGTCCCATAGTAAAAGGAATGGCCTGCACCTTACAAATACGTTCAAACTGCATTATATTCTGTTCTCATTCTTTTAAAACAGCCTAGACTTCTCAACTAAGGTAATCGGAAATGAACTACCCTGTAACTTTAACTACATCGGTCTCTTCAGAGATGTTGGTCTGTTAATCTCTCTAAATTTGCCCATTCATTTTTCCTTTTCATCCAGTTTAGACTAGATGCCCTGTCACTTCAGTAACCTTGTGTCACAACACTAAATCTTGTTCTTTTCTTCGCACTGCCTATAACCTATTCCTTTTAACAAGCCATTACCTGTGGCTGCATTGTTGAAAGCAGCCAAGTGCTACCACAGGTTATACAGAGGAGAATATATTTGTTCTATTATAAATTTGACATCCCCATATTCAGATGGACTTTTAATACTGCTTGACCATCCCTTAAAATTCTCTGGCCAAGTATCTATCCATCCCTCTTCTACAGAAAGTTCATACCTTTTCCACCCTCCTTAAATGCCCTAAGCACTGTCTCTACCTTGCCACTTTCAGCAGGTAACACAACTTTCTATAGAAAATCCTTGCAGTTACCATTGCCAAAGTAAAGGCCTAACCACATTTGCATTTGTCATTTCCTCCTCCCTAGGAAAAAAAATAGAGAACTTTGCTTCTTTCCAATGATAATTTCTCCTCTAGAGCATTGGATCCAATGCCTTCCTGCTTTTTCAGGCACATTGCATTTTAGTGTTCCTTTTCTCTCCTATATCTCCTTCCTCCCCTTCTCAAGCAGATCATTTTCATTTTTAAACATGCTCAAATCTCTTTCATTTTTAATGCAACAACAAACAAACCACCCAGCACCTCATACCTCCCCCAGTTACTGCCCCATCGTACCACTCATCACGTGCTCAGCCAACCTTCTCAAAAGAATTACTTTTATTTGTATTAGCCATTTTCTCAACATTTAATCTCATTCCAACTCATTGTGATTTGATTTCTTCACCCATCACATAACCAAAATAGTTTTTGCTGAACTCACCAATGGATTCCTCACCAGTGGAATGAGTGGTCATTGCCGCCGTCCCAGTTGTAGGCTAGAAATAGAAGAAGCAATAGCAATAGCAAGGTAGGAGCAGAAGGAATTACAAAGTCGTGTAACAAGGAAATCTCTCACAGTGAGTCGTTGAAGATTTTGGAGTACTGTCTCATTAATAGTGCCTGGGAGTGGATGCTAGGGTAGTGACTATGAATAATTTCAGCTGAGGATCCAAAACTCTGAGTGTCTGTGGTGGTGGAGGTAAGGGAATTAAAATATGCAAAATGAAGTACACACAAGAAAAGAGAAGAGCTAGAAATACAGAAAAGTAGGGCTGGACTCTGAGCAGTGAGCACTTGTCAGGGATCAAAAGGGTTTATAAACACAACAGATTTGGAAAACTCTTTTAAGATATGACGGGAAGTTAAAAATGTTTAAAATATCTTTAGCCAATTTTCTAAATGTATATCTTACTTATTATTTTTTCAAATATATGTTCTGACCCTACTAACATGCATGATTTTGTTATGATTATTGGGTGAATGTTGTTTTGTAGGTTCATTGAGTGTACTTTGAGTTTGGGGTTTGTTTTGGGGATGGGTGGCAGGAGATAGGGCAAGGAAAAGCATTTGTATGAACTGACGTAGTTCATTATACATTATATCACATGTACAATTTCGGTACAGAATTTCAGAGAAGTTTTATAAATGGTGAAGGGAAAAATGTTTTTTTATAATTCTTACAAATCTTTAAAAAAACAGCCACTAAAGACGATGACTTATAAAAGATGTTAAAGAGTGTTTTGCAGGTTGATAAGAAAGAATAATAGATAACAGAAGCTGCATGAAGAAATAAAGATCTCCAGTAAGGGTAATGGCAAGGGTAAATATAAATGCCAGTACCATTGTATTTTTGATTTGTAACTCCACTTTTTACTTCCTTCAGATCTAAATGAAAACCTGGAATATAGACTGTAAGCTTTATACCAACGTTAAAATTCTTGAACTTCTTGACTGCACTTAAGGTGGTATTTTAGTTTGCTGATGCTGCTAGAATGCAATATACCAGAAATGGACTGGCTTTCATAAAGGGAGTTTATTTAGTTATAAGTTTATTGATTTGGGAAGACACATAGCAATGTCTTTGTAGTTTCTCTTCCAGCTTCTGGGTTCAGACGTCTTTCCCCAGGCATTTCCTTTCTGTATCTCCAAACGTCTGGGTCTGAACTGACTCTGCTCCTCTCTTCTTTCTCTTCCTTTTAAGTCCCACTTATTGTGGAAGGCACTCCCCTTAGCCAACCACAGATGTAATATGCCGTCGATGATATTCACATGCAGATGATTTAAGTTTACAGCAACAGAACTGGGCACCATCACCTGGCTAAAGGTGGCACCTGAACATAACTACTATAGGTGGGTGCATAAGCGAACACCCTTGCTCTTAGAAAGTGTACATGGTAATATTAAGTCTTTAAGGAATAAGGTATATACAACCTACACTTGAGTGTTCAGATAATATATTGCTAGATAGATAGATGGACAGATGGATAGATGGATGAATGGATATACTGATGGATAGATAGAATATGGCAAATGGTGGCAAATAGTGGGACTGGGTACGTAAGGGGATAGAGGTATATTGGCATTCTCTGTACAGAGTTTGTATTATTTTTCTAACTTTCCATTAAGTTTAAAAGTAGTTTTAAAAAGTCTTTAAAAAAACACATGATTACAAAATACATAAATGAAGAAATGTCTGTCTTCTGTGATAGAGGGATGTGGTTACACTTCCGAAACAAAACTATGGCATATAATTGCACAATACTTACTGTACAAAAAATTTTGTATTTAAATGAGGGAAGCTGTGGAGTAGGAAAACACTTTACTAAAATTGTCTCAAAAAAATCTATAGAAGGATGTATTTAACAGAGTAATGAAATCTGGAGATATGGGTGATCCATGAAATACATGTAAATTGTTCCTGTAAAATCCCATTGGACCCCACAGAATGGAAAGATTGATGGAGCTGAAAGAGAGGTTATGTGAACCCATTCTGTCATTTCTATTGCTTCTGACTAGTCAAGGCAGTTAACGCCGGCCCACCCACGATGATCAGCAACTTACCTTTTGTTGGCCTTATGTAAAGTTATATATAGGTCAGGCAACTTTTCCTCACCTTTTACATTTGTCATCTGAAATGGTTCTTCTGAGAAAGTGACGTGTATCACTTAGTCTCAAAATCCATTGGCCATAGTTATCTGGCTGCCAAACAATCAACTAGAGATCTGAGACATGAGGGAGAAGGTGGAAGTTTCAGAGGCACTAATTTCCTCAGCCACAATGACAGCCTTTTAGCAGAAACAAAGTGGCAAATGAGGCTGGGGGCAGTCATCACCACATTTCCACAAAAAATACCTGTAGCTTAAGAGGTTCTGATTGGGCGGGCCAAGGTGGCTCAGCAGGCAGAGTTCTGCCTACCATGCCAGAGACCAGGGTTAGATTCCCGGTGCCTGCCCATGCAAAAACAGAAGAGGTTCTGATTGACAAACACTAATATCTTTGGAGGAAAAGAAAAAAAAAAAAAACAGAAGAGAGACATGAGAGAAAAAGAAACAATAGCTTTGATGAGAAAATGTACAAATGAAAAAAAATCTGAAATCCTAGATCAGAGATACCATGTAAACCAGCCCATAAACCAGCCCATACTCTCTTGCACCATCTCCCTTATGCTTCATTCAAAGATACATATAAATCAGAAGGGAACAAGTAACAGAATTATGTATGGACACTCCATATGCTATTTTTGTCTTTCGGATCTCAGCGATACTTTGCCCTTCTGTATTCATTTTTCTTTCCTCAGGGCTGGAGACCCATAAACTACATTTCACAGACTCCCTTGTCAATTAGGTTCCAGTTAGGAACTGCCAGTAGGTGTTGCTGTCAGGAGATAAAATGCAAGAGGAAAAGAAAAGTCATTTTTGTTCTTGCTTATTATTCTTATTCTGGAAAGTGGTATTTTCTGACTGGGAGATCCTGCATCAAAGGTGTTTGTAAAACTACCCGGTGGGCAACTTCGGTGATGTGGCTCCAGAGGCACTGGCAGAGGGAGATCCAGTCCGTGGCCATGGCCAACGTGTTGCTCCTGCCCCCTCCAAAATGCCAAGTGCATTTATGGGTGCTGGGTGACACTTTTTTCTCTTGTTTGCTTCTCCAGTCCTAGAGGTGATAGTGGCTTCCTGTAGTCAGTGATCTCTTTGTAGCATTTGTCATCACTCGTTTGCTGCCTCTTGTCCTTCCAACACATTTGTATTGAGGTTTTCCATCACATGGCAATGCACATGGCATGTCTTCTTTCTCTACAGGCTCCACCAACTTCTGGCTTCTGGCTGCTCCCCATGACTTCTCCTTCTATATGTCCAATTTCATTTGCTTATAGGGCTTCACCCACATTCGAATGAGATCCACCCTCATTTGGTTTGGGCATACCTTAATTGACGACATCTTTAAAGGTCCTGTTTGCAAAACCCAGAGGTCCAGAGGTTGGGACGTGTACATGTCTTTTGTGCGAGACATGATTCATTCTCCAACAGTACCTGACACACTGGAAAGCAACAACAATTTAAATGAAGAAAAGTACATAGGAGAAAGGCAGAAAAGACAAATGAAAATATAGACATATACATTATAAGATGATTTACTCAAGGAAATAGCATTTCAAAAAAATAATTCCATCTTAAAGAAATTATAGACAATGCTGTATACCTTCCTTTAAGAACATAAGTAAGAGATACAAGGACTCAAAGACGAAGGCAACACAGTAGAAGACAAAAAGTAAAAAAGAAGAGATGTCAAACCACAAGAAAGACATGGAAGAGAAAGTAATTAAGGTGAAAATAATATTTTATGCAGTAAAATGTATTAATCACAACTGAGCAGCAGCAAGAGAAATCATGTAAAACAATACTTAGGAGAGTAATCATATAAACATAATAATCGAGAAGATATATTTATGGAAGAAAAAGTGGAAACTATAATTGGAAAATAAGGCAATGGAAGAAAGAGATCAGATAATAATGAAAATTTTCCTTAAGGAAATATTCCTGAAATGAAGAAATACTTAAATCTGCAGATCGAAAAGGAGCCAGGAAATAATGTGGTAAAGTTACTCAACTTTAATAATGAGGAAAAAATTATATGGCATATATAAATTATATGGCATATATAGGAAAAACAAAATAAAACAGGTCAACAGGAAAAACTTAGGTGTACCAAAAAATGCACGGCAGTGCTCAGTGCTAGAAGGTAACAGAGCAACCTATGAAATCCTTCAGGGGAAAAAAAGTTTGACCGATGAATTTTCTATTTGTTGCGCATTAGGCATAAAGCCTAAGAGGTCAGTAGCTTTCTGTGTATTCTATGGATACATAGAAAGAATCCATGTATCTTCCTTGGAAAGAATTACTTGACAATAAAATGAGGACTCAAAGAATCCAGGAAAGGAGAAACCATGATAATTGAATTATTGGATATTATTGAATCAATTTGAGTATTAAATAAAACAAAGAACTATGGCAATTGTGGTTACTGAAATGAAAGGAAGTTATAAGCTTTCCTATGTGTGTATATTTATGTATGCATGCATACATATTTGTGCATATGCATATAGGTGTAAATAATATACATGATAATAAAATTAATAAAAATTAGGAAATCTTAGGAGTTAAAAATAAGAGAAAGTGAATAAAGACTAATTTCTTTATGCTTATGGCAGGAAGTTAATAGATACCGTCTAGAATTAAAAATAAATGCAATTTTTCGAGTTTTTTTTGTTTAAAAATAAACACAATTTTTCATATTATATTTTCCATTTGGAAAGTTATGTTTTAAAGGAATTAATAACTTTTATAATGAAAACATATATCTAAGTTGGAGTAATGAGGATTTTTCAACTTCTCAAAAACAAAGGGATTTTTTCTTAAAAAATAAAATAGATTGGGGGAAATTTTGAGACCTCCGTGTAAGTAGCTGTGTTTTAATTACAAATCAAGCCCTTGGGGGGAAAGTATCAAAAGAAAACAAAACAATAGTCACCCACATGCACAGCTTATTTGTAAGGTTTGTAAAAAGGTCTTTTTACCCTGTTGTTATGTAGAAAAAACATAAGTTTAAGCCAGAGAATTGGCACATAAATGTAACTACTATAGCATATTGAGAACTCCCAAATGAGCTCTAACAAAAATCCCAACGATAGAAATCCATTTCATGTTCCAGGGTTCCTGCTGGGATGACATTCTTTGCATTTTGTTAATTTGGACTATGTTATACAATGTTCCACTAATGAGTGGAATAAATGTAGCTACATGGTGAAAATCAAACCAAGAATTTTTAAATCTTTAATTATTTAGAGCAGTACATGAAAGGCTGGGAAGCATTGCCACTAAAACCCACAATGTTTAGGGGTTTAATACCAAAGTCTAAATAGTTTTTTCAGGGTGAATCTAGAAAATCAGAGCAAATGCATATTTTACTTCAGTGCTTTAAGTGTACACTCACACATGCACACACATGCACACAAGAAGACAAGTTGAATAGTTTAAATTGCTTTTTTAATCTCTGTGTACAAATATCAGAATGAAAATTAAGGACTTTGAGAAGAATTTAGTCCATAAATTGACCTATTTTTTTATCATATAATGTATAGTAAAATAATTAAATGACCATTGTTATAGGTCAGCCAATTCACAGAAATTTTGCAAAATGTAAGAATCTACTGTGCTGATTTCTAAGCTGAAAAGCTTTTACATGAAAAAAAAAAGAGTAATGGATCCAAAGGAATTATTGCATTTTGCCTTGTCAAACATCCATTCATTTAATTGTGTAGGATGAGACATGACTTCTTTGTAATCTAACAGCTAAAAGCTGATCAGTAGTATGTTCACTAAAACATATGGTTATTTATTACACTAATACTCAAGTGCCTCACATACATATCAACATTTTCACTTCATTTATTTTAAATGCTGATGGGTCTAGATTTTATTTACTGATTGCACTCAGAGGATATGGTTCCCTTGGAGTGGTGTCATGCTTTCTCAAACATTTTCCTTTTTAACCATTTTCATTATAGATACATACCTCTGTGTGTAAAAAATGTTTATAAGTGTTGGTGTGAGTGCATGCTTAGATGTTAATGTTTTCATGTGTCACTGTCCTGGCCTACAGAGCTTCCCAACACTTTACTGACCTTCAGCTTTCAGTTTGGCAACTTAAATGTGCAAAAACCCATGTGTGCAGAAAGCATTCTTTCTTTGCAAGCCACAGTTTAGTTTGCAACTATGTGGAATCGTGCTTACATTAAATGAAATGAACCTACATTTGGCATTTCTAGGGAGATCTTCACCTAGGTAAAACCACTGAGTTTGAGGGAAGAGTTTCCTGTTGGAATGAGAAACTTTTTTTTTTTTTTTTGCTATCTCAACTCATGCAAGTTTTTATTTGCATCTCTATTCAACTATACTAAAAGACTGACAGATTCCCAATAGTTCATTTTCCTTTAATTAAATAATTAAAAGATAAGACAATGACGCCCAAACCTTTCCAAGATCTTGATACTTAGCCCAACAATAAGGAGAAATGTTTGAATATTTCAATTCAAAATTACAGAAATGTGTTTATGCTTTATATAATTTAGACCCATCCCTAATACTATTTTAAAAATATGTGGAAAACAAAAGCCACAAAGAATCTCAAAACTTTATCAGCTTATATTCCAAGATATAAAACATCAGGGTAGTCAGTTAAAATAAATGATTTGAAGTTCACCTCCACATATTTCCCACGAATCTATTGTGAAGCTATACTAGTCAAAATAAGCCTGATCAGAAATCAGACATGTGTGGCCTCTGAAGATGAAATTGATGTGCCAGCTGTGGTAGATTGAATCATGTATGGAACAAAAGACATGTTCTTAATCTTAACCCTGTATTCCTATGGGTGTGAGCCCATTTATGAACAGGATCCTTTAAAGATGTGCTCTCAATTAAGATGGGAACTCCTTTGTGAATGCAATCTTCTGAGATCCTTTTCAGGTGTGCGCAAACGGAATGACGTTGCCGCTTAACCTGTGTAACCAGAGGCCATATAAAGAGAAGTTGGGGTCTTACGAAACCATTAAGAGGAGATCAAAGGTTTTGCCATGTGACTGTAGGCAGAGATACAAGCCAAGGAACCTCAAGGATTGTGGCAGGCCAGCACCAGGACTCTACAGAATTCCTCTACAGACACTGCAGAGGTCTTGGTTGTGGACTTTTAGTTTCAAAACTTGACACAATAAATACTTATTGTTTAAACCAATCTATCCTGTGCTATTTGTCACAGCTGCTCCGGCAAACTAAGATACCAACTGTTTTTGTAAATAACATAAGCACATCCATGTACTTATATATTGTCAGTGGAACACAATCATTGGAACACAACCATTGGAGCATAACCACATCCACATGTTTGTATATTGTCAATAACTGCTGTTGCAAATAGTGACAGAGCTGAGTAGTTGAAACTGAGACATTATGGCTTGCAAAGTCTAAAATGCTCATTATCTGGCCCATTGCAGGTAAAGTTTGCCAACTCCTGGGCTAGACTAGGCCAGAGCAATGAACAGAGGCAATCTGCAGTTTCTGAGCACAAAAAAAATGTATTTCTTACTCATGCTACATGACTGATATAAGTACGCATGGGTGCTTAGGTCAGGGTTCCAGGTTGACAGAGGTTGCATCTTGCCACACACCTCACAGATCAAGGCAATTGCACTGGGGCCCTTCAAACCTCCACCTGGAAGTGACACATCAGTTCCCCTTGTATTTATTTGGCCTAATCAAGTTACAAGCTCATGCTTCTCAAAGGAGGCAGGGAAATGAAATCCTGCTATATGTCTGGAAAGAAAACATGAATATTTGGGATTAATACTAACAAATACCACCCTCTGGATAATCCAAAGGGTGCTCCTCACCATCTTGGATTCTTGAGAAATGATAAGAATATGGTCTAGAAAACTAAGTATGAAATACAAGTTTATAACAAACTTACATGTGTAGCAGTCATATGAAAGAAACTCTACTATTCACCTTACAAGTAAAGGGTTTAACTGTGTCTATGACTTATATTTCTAAGAAGGTAATACTACATATTAATTATTAATGTACATCTGTAATCATTTTACAATCTATTCTGTAAATTATAAAGAGGTGATTAAAGATGCTGCATAAAATATTTAAACCATATGGTGGGTATTGCCATTTCATAACTGTTTAAAAGTTTAATGAAGGCTAGAATAGTTTTCTAGATCAATGTATATAATACCATGGATAATAAACTAGACAAAAGTTACATAGTCAAGTTATTAATCCTGTTTAAAAGCATACATTTTTAATGCCTTGCAAATTTTCAATGTCATTAATAGAGTAAATATAGCAGTTTATCATAGTTTATAATACAAGAAAAATAATCAATTTAGTTAATTTTAGACATAATTTTAAAGTACAAAGGAAATGCATATTGCTCTTAAAAACCCTAAGAAGTATCTATATTCATCAACAAATTGTTAAAATGAACATTGATGACAGGACTATTTATGCTAATTCTTGCATTCATTTAAGATTAACCATTATTTTGAAAGAACGCCTCTCAATAGAGTGTAACTTTATACAAATTCCATAGAAAATGACCTTTCTCTCCCCCTCCCTACCTCTACTGAATCAATTTGTTGATTTTATTCTTTTTCATAGTTTAGAGGAAATTTTGAGAAGCATTTGTGACTCTTCTAGTCACTTTCACATAATGAAAATCCTCTTGGCATTCTCAAACTCAAAAAATCTCATTGTATTTATTTTAGAACTATAACTCTGAACGTAATCAGAAACTAATGTTTCCTCAGCTAGCACTGGCTGCCGGTTGGAACTTGTGCAAAGAGGCATTTCATCTTAGCCCTTGCCCTTTCTCCAGTAGACCACCTCGCCTCTGCTTCTTCTAGGATTCGAGGTTGCAGGGGAGTAGGCAGGAGATATTAGAGGTAGTAAAGATCCTGCTGGAGTTGTTCATTCATGAAACGCTTTCTTGGCTTCCTCAGACTTCTGCCGTCTGGGAATATTTTCCCAAACTTCCTATAATATGGATTATTCATCCTCTCTGGTTGGACATCCTGTGCTACTCCCCTAGGGGTCTGCCCCTTTTGCTAGGGTCACATCATATTCCAGGAAGTCTCCCTGCACAGGATGTACACAGTTCTAGCCTGCATCTCAGTGCAGAGCCCTGTGTCTGGCCTCTGAGGAACAGTCTTTCATCCTCAGGGCCCACACAGTTTGATGACCAGTTTGATAACCACAGTTGCTTACATTTAGACTTCTCTAACGTGTTTCAGACAAATGTAGAAAAAAAGTGTAGGAATGAATGAGAGTCAATAAGGATGGATATCAATAGGGCCAAACGTGCTTCCCTAAGGAAGTCACAAAAATACAGTTTGACCCACGTGGTAACCAGGAGCTAATGGGGATATGGGGTGTGAGAAGGTATAGAATATTCCAGGCAAACATGAAGGCTCAGGATCAGGAAAGAACTTGGTGCACTGAGAAGCAAAGGCAAGGCCTGTATGGCAGGAGTTGCAATGGGTAAATAGACAGTAATGAGAAATAAAATGATAATTATTATAACAACATGTGCTTTGGGTTGGGCAGTTTAATTGCTTTATTTGGATTCTATTTTAAGCCTCAAAATTTGTATACTATAAAAGTTAGACTCTAGGGTCAAATTCATTTTACCTGTTCAAGGCAATGAAAGGATCCATAGATTTTAATAAGATTTTCCATGTTCTTCTATTAAACATACATATACTAGCTCATATAAAAAATAGAATGATAAAAAATAAAAAATGAAATAGATCTGTACCCGTCCATATTTCTCATGAGACTTGAGAAATATAAGGAAGGATCTATAGTAAGTTTCCTTCATTTTAGGAGTGACGGACGTCACCTTTCCTTACTGCTTTGGCAATAGTCTATTTCTAACTTTTGTCCTTCCTTCTCTGTGAATGCATAGTCTGTATTTCACAACTTTCCTTCATCTCAGCCTCCTGATCCCAGAATTGCAGGCATCGTACTGCCGTATTTGTGTTCCCAGGAGCAGAGCCTGAAGCAGGATAGTTTATCTGCAAAGTGATCCAGGAAGAAAGAGTGAAAGAGTGGGGAGAATGAGGCAGAAAAGGAGGAAAAGTCAACATGAGTGTGGGTTGTTAAATGGGAAATAGGGTTTTATTCAGCCAGAATCTTCTGAGAAGTGTACAGGACAACTTCCAGAATTGCCATCGTAAAAGACGAAGGTGAGGGCAGTGCTGCTCCAAGTGTGGTCTGCAGATTAGGGTCTGTTCCAGAATGTCTACCAGTCCACGATAAGATCAGAAAGTCAGAGTAAGCTTGAGAATCTTTTACAGCAATTGGACATTGACATTGTCACGACATTTAAGTGTGTGATTTAACAAAAGTGAAATATTGTTTCCCTATGGATAGAAACTTATAAAGAAAGGAAGCAAGGAATGAGGGAAGAAATGAAGGAAGCTGGTTCTCCATCACTGATAGTTTGAGAAGCCCTAGAGTGAACATTTACTCCTGGGCTTTTGTTCCCCTCAGGCAGCACACTGCCCTGGAGGCATACAGCCCTGCACAGAAAGCTGCATTGGTGCTGGCCTCAAGTGGGTCCTGCAGTGTCTGAGAAGGTCCTGGGGTGGGAAGTGGGCAGTGTGTATTTGAGGGAGGGAGCTTTAAGCTCCAAGTGTCTGGGGTCACCTGGGACTATCTACCACACCTTAGCTGAGACCAGAGTTGGGCTGAGAGGAAGTGATAGCTTCTGCTATACACAGCTTGAGTTGCTTCAACAACCCCAGTTAAAGGGTCCCAAACTTGTCCTTTAAAAATGCATTTAACAACCACATCAATTATTAGGACACTTAAAAGAGTATCTCCTCACCCTCCACAATACTGGAACTATTATAACTATTTCTCATTTAAATTTCTAGCTCTACTATATTTGCGCATCTACTCTACATCCAGTCTGCCTTGTTGTATTAGTTTGGTGGACCCCAGGGCCAGGGCTAGGCTGAGTCAGGTGAGGCCCCTAAAGTGCAGAATTGAAGGAGGCACTCACCTGGGGGCACTTGAGAGCCCCTAAGACTAAGCACTTCCTTAAATGTTAAACTAGGTCTCCCACAGGTCTCATGCTAATTGGGGCTCTGGGAGACACGGTGCACTGGCTGTCAATTCGTTTTCACTTCTCTTTCTGTCTGTGCCTTCTTCTCCTGACATGGCGAGGCCAGGCATCATGTTTGCGGTTATTTAAGAGGTGGCTTGGTTCTGAAGCTTACTGGTCACGACGTGGCACCAATGTCCGGACCTACAGGCTTCCTGACCGTGGAGAAGGCACCGGCTTGCCAAGTGGCGCATGTTTGTGAGGTAGCTCTGAAGTTCTGAAAGTTTGAACTGAATTCTGCTTTTTGTTGTTGTTGTTGTTCAGCCTCCCCACAATTCTATTGCAGTGCGAGACCAGGATTGAGGCTGCAGGCCTCCAGGAACATTAGGTGAAACACCGGAAGAACCAGGAAGCTTCGGGAAGCAAGCTTTATTAGTCTGTGCACTCTCAGGCCTCAGCCCAGTCACCTCTGAAAGAGACCCGAACAGGGGTGGACACAGGATTTTGTAGGCAGAACTGCTCGTCTGGGACAGGGTTTTCCTAACATGGTAACTAGTGATGCTCAAGGGAGACGATTGGCTGTGTGCCGGCAATCAGACCTAGAAGGATTGCAAAGCTGAGTTTTCGGAAGTGGATGAGCATTCACAGGGAGGGGGCTTCTGCAGAGGCCGCTTACCTTGCCTACCTGTGCTTTCAGCCATCCTGAGGGCTGGAAGATTCCCAAAGAGGAAGTGGCCTGAGTAAAAGGGTGAGGGTGCTGCCTGCTACACTATCAGCCATTTAATAGGCTGTAATAAAACTCTTTCCACTTAAACAAACAAGAGTGGATTATGTTTTCTACAACCAAATCATGACCCATACCATTATTTTTTCCATTTCAGAGGAAACAAGTCATTCCTCAGTATTTTTACTTGAATGATCTGTCATCTCAGATCATATCATATTCCATGTGACCCTTTCAAAGCCTAAAATATATTTGCTGTTAGTGTCCAATCAACGAGGTCTCTCTGACTGGTATCATTTTTTGTTTTGGGGGGGTGGTGGGGAGTCTTCAGTAACTTCCTTGATGGGTGCCCCTACTTTCCTCACAAAGAGCCTTTAAAAAATTATTGGCTTTTCATTAGCCATCTTATCATGTGCTTTTCATCTTTATTCTTACACTATAGTGGCAAGATGGTTGCAGCATCACAGCTACATTCTGGGAAGGAAGAATAAGGTTCAAGGGCAAAAGTCATTCATCAGTTGAGTCTCTTCCTTTGCTCTGTCTCTTTCTTAGAAACTTCTTAGAAACCCCTCCTTACTTACCCCTTACCCCCCAACTGATATCTCATTGATCAGAACTTGGCTTTTCTTACCTACAAAGCACTCTGTGAAATTTAGTTTAGTTCCACCCCCACAGCCCCAACCCCACAAACTGGGAATATTGTTGCCATGAACAAAATCAGGCAAGGAAGAGTATAAAAGATATTATTGGATGGGCAATGAATAATGTCTGTCCCTGAATTTCATCAACAATTCATGTTTATCAAAATTAGGTTCCGGTTTTTTTTTCCACACCTGTCTGACTTCTCTATCATTTTCATTTCTTCAAAAAAAGAAAAGGAATATAGTTTTTTGGGACTATTTTCTCCTTAATAAAACTAACATAATCAAAACCTGTATTGATATGCTTGATTGTTTATGGTCTCACAGTGTATTCAGAGCATATAAAATTTTAAGAGATGTAGGCCAAGAGATAAAAGGGCATAAGGAAGCGGATTATTGCAAATCATGACTGAAGTCTATCAGTCTCTATATCTCTGTCAATTTTTTAGCTACCTATTCTTCCTTTCTATCTATCTATCTATCTATCTATCTATCTATCTATCTATCTATCTATCTAGTCTATATAACATTTACATCATCTGTTCAATTTGTACGATTTTGTGCTATATAATTTTTGGTACAAATAATACAGATTTAACATTTATGTCATCTATTCAGTTTTTTTATGATTTTACACTCTATAAGGCTTGGTGCAAATAAATACAGACTGAGAGATAACTTACATAGATTTTACAGCTCTAGTTATAATTGGTCTGCCAAAAAAATCTTCATAAAGCAGTCATTTTAGGTAAGCTATATGTAACTGAATGCCATTAAATATACTATTTCACATTGTTCTATTTTGTTAAAATTAGAGAATATAGTTGACTCTATCTAACTTCAATCAAATTGAATGTAAATGAAAATTGAAAAAAAATAATTCAGGAACACATATTTACTAACTCTTCTGAATTCTTTTACAGAGAATACTTTCATCTGAAAACTTGTGTGTTAAAAATGGTATTTGCATGGACATCAGAATTCAGGTTTTTTTTAACTGAAACGTTTTTGTTCCATGTTCCTTTGAAAAACGTTGAACGCATTACCCACAACTAATGACATGTTTACTTGGCTAATGCTATACCTGAGAAATCCCTGGGGGAAAAATACTGTTTCTTTATATTTATGACATAAACAACGCTCACTATAAACGAACCCATCAGTATAATCATTTCTCTAAGCTAAATTTTTTTACTCAAAAAGTCATAATTAGGCAAATTCATTCTTCTCATTTTCTCTAACCAAATAGTATTGTTCGATTTGAATATATTTTCCTGGCATGTGGACCAACTTAGAGGTATTAGGCAGTTGGTTGTTTAAAATCCGCAGATAATAATAGTCTGCCAAAGCTCAAACTGTGCCATATCATCCCTAATTAGCTGTTTGCGACCTAAAGTTGAATAAACTGAATATCAAATGTGAAGCTGAGAGGTTTTTAAGTAGTTGAGTTGAAATGCAAATAAATTCACATCTACTCAGCTATAATGCCCATGTGAAAATAAATTAGATCAGTCGGGAAATATTTACTAGGTGCCTACTACAAGTCCAAACTATGCCAGAAAATGTGGAGGATTAAAAAAAAAAAAAAGGAAGAGGAATAAATGGACCCTATTATGAAGAAAGTTGTAACAGAGCTGTGGAACCAGTAGCAAAACTTCTAAAACTATTGAAATAGAAGCACTATGTGTGTAATACTATAGTACCAGCACTACCACTAGTAATATTTCTATCACTACTATAGTACAATGGCAGAAGTAGTGGTAAAACTAATCTTCTCTATTGGCTGGGTGCTTACTAGATTCCAGTCACAGTATTAAACATTAACCTGGATGGTCTGACATTTCTCACCGAAAATCTGTGAATTATTTATGACAGTCATCACCATTTTACAGCAAAGTGAGACTTAGTGGGTTGAAATAACTTGTCCCAAGTTACATAACCAGTAAGGGTGGGTATAGGTTGGATTGGAAATCAACTGCTCTAATTGCATTTGAAATCAGGAAGTTTGCCTGCAGCATGTCCACTTTTCAGTATTTTGCTACCTCCTGCAGCCTTTGAGTACATGGGTTGTGCCCATAAATTCCAGAGAAAGGACACTGAGACATATTTCAAATGCTAAAACTCTTAAAAACTGAAGTACTTTCAGTGGAAACACTTCTGTGATTTACTTTATTTTGTAAATATAAAATGTATTTGCTGGTGTATTGAAACACAATGATGACCCTTCGTTATATATTTCCGTAGATTTTATTTCTTTCCAGAATATCAGAGTTCATTTTTGCTGCAGTGTGACTCTGCGACCACTCTCCCCCGTCTCATTCGCAGCTTTGCCCTCTCTGTGATGCGGTGTTGGAAGTGAGTGCATCCTCTGCGTCTGCGTCATCTGCACTAGGATTACTTTATCAGTTAAAATATTAAAAATCTGTATTTATGAGTTTTTCCTTCCTCTGCCCACAGATAAAGACATTCAAATAAACTTTACAGAGTTGGCTGTTTTGGTGGAAGAAGGAAGGATTGAAAAGTCACGCAGAAAATGAATCTCAAGGTTTACAAGTTTTATTAAAACCCATCTATTTACTGATAATTTGATGAGTCCTTACTATGTATCAGGTACCTAGTATTATCAGGTGCTTTGCATGCATCGTTGTTAATTTTCCTAACACTTCTTTAAATTAGGTGATCATCGATAGCCCAAATAGATGCAGAAAGGTGGAAAAATATGCTATGCAAGAACTGGGATGCAAACCTAGGTTGCCTGAAGCCTGGCTCTTTTAGGCGAGCCTGTTACTTAGAAAGCTTTTAAGCCTTTTCTTAAGTTCCTGGTTATGTTCTAAACGTTGACATTGCTGCATGTTTGATCTCACAGTGCAGAGATCAGCATAGCTAATGTTTTACTAATTTTGTCCCATGGGACCCAATTCTCTGTGTAAGAGGCTCAGAAGCAGCTCTGAGGGGTAAGAGGACAGCAAATGCGGTCAGGTCTGGACTCCAAAACTCACACTTCAACCAGAACATTTGGAGTTTTGGTTGCATATAATGCAGTATAACATTTGTCTTGGGAAATTAAAAAGACCTCTAATATTAAAAGTAGTTGAAATATCCCCTCTTCCTGGTATTGTAGATTATAACAGAAAAGCATTTTGGACCCTTGTCTTCTAAGAATAGTTGTCTTGAGTAATATTCATCCCTAAATCTCCTTCTGATCTATACCATAATGGAGATAATTTTAGCCATTATCACTTGAATATTCAGAAATGTAATTGACTCAGTCTGCTCTGTGCCCACAATCCATTGCTGTTGCTGTCAGAAAAACAAAACTTAATCTTGCCGCTCCAAGGAAATTCAGTGTCGTCATTTTAGAATTTGTTCTTTCCCAAAATAACTATGTGAATTTTGAGTAAATATTCTGTCTCTCTCTCTCTCTCTTTTTTTTCTTACCCCTTCTTCATTCCCCTTGTCTTTCCTTTCTCCCTGGGACAAGGTGAAGCTTACATACTGCCATGATCTCAGGGTAGGGTCTCTGGTCTTGAGATGTTCCAATGTTAAGTGAAAATGTCAAAAAAATCTCCTTCCGTTCTCATCTGCTTGTTTTGTTGCATGTAAGGTTTATCAGCAAATAAACTCTACCATGAAAAACAGGAAAGTAATAGGGATTATCCCTACTATAATTTACTGAGAAATAAATTTATCTCATTAAGCGGTGCATTTTCAATGAAATTGTACTTTTAGTGGTTATTAATTATTAATCAAAATGTATGATATTTCAGAGTATCTAGTCATGGCATATTAATAATACTTGTGATATTTTATACACACACACATATATAGGTAAAATATTCACATGGTTCAAAAGCAAGAATTTATAAATACATTATCATTCAATAAAAATTCTTCACACACCTTTGCTTCATCTGCCCTGTACACAACCCCTGTTCCCCACAGATGGCCACTGTTCATATTTTCTTATGAATATTTTAGAGTTTCTTTTTGCTTATAAAATAAAATGTGCATATAAATTCAGATTTT
Source organism: Myrmecophaga tridactyla (assembly GCA_004026745.1). Taxonomy (NCBI): domain Eukaryota; kingdom Metazoa; phylum Chordata; class Mammalia; order Pilosa; family Myrmecophagidae; genus Myrmecophaga; species Myrmecophaga tridactyla. The sequence goes on along the minus strand of PVIY010010853.1, from coordinate 7,266 downwards.
CCTTCCACTCCCCCACTTTTAACACATTATTCTGCACCTGTTTTCACTCATCATACTTTAAGATATGTTCTATAGAGATGTAGAGAGAGTCTTTGCTGTTTTTTTTAACATGCATAGTATTCCATTTTATGGCTGTCCCATAATTTAAGTGCTCTTCTATTGATAAAACTTTTCTTTTCAATTAGAGCCTCAGGATCTCAGGAAATTAAAATTAAAAAAAAGAGAGAAATATCAAATTAAATGCATATCTTTGCATAAATGAACCATGATAGGTTGATCGATAAAAATGCATAAAATTGCTTTACATTAGATACATTCTATGGTGAAACCAAAATGAAAGTATGAGTTAAAAAAGAGAAAGTTCTAGTTTAATATTTCTCACTGATAAAAAACTAGCCAGTGTATATTTTTTAGGTATTTAGGTATCAAATCCGTATGGTATTTAGATATCATTGGATATATTTAAAAGACTGATATAATAGATTTTCGGATATCAATATATACAGTACACTTGATATATCTTTTGCAACTATTTAAAACTACGATGGAAAACTTTAGATGCCAGTTTAAACGTGAGCAGGATACAGGTAGAATGTAAAGATTCTTTTAGGCAATGATACATACGTAAATCATTTAAAGACCAGGTCCCTGTTTCCTCCAGGTCTAACACCTGCTTCTGGATGGGGTGTGTTTGAACTGTAGCCCATCCTGCTTGGTCTTTGAGAATTAGCCCCTGTCATAGCTGACTGGGATCCTAAAGTAGCTGCGATTGGGTTCTTCTTGTTCTACTTTCTTACCTAGCAGCCCTCACTGATTTCGCAGACTCAACTATATTTTTCCCGGGGCCAGGTGTTTGGGTTGCCTGCCCTACACCCTTGCATTAGAATCCAATTATCCTAAATCAGCCCTCCGCTACTAGTCGTTATTTACTTCCAAAGTTCCCCTTAAAAAAAATGGAGCAAAATGGACTCCTGTCCTTGGGATCTTGAATTACTAAGGTAATTTCTACTGGAATTTTCTCTGAATAGCGTACCAATCCATGACAGAGCTTTTCCTTTTTAAGAGCATCGCTATAACTAAAACTCTCTTTTGCTCTTCTTATTCATTCAGGTTTCTAAAAAAAAAATCCAGGTGTGGTACCTGGAATTATGTACCATGATTTAGACAACTTAATCTTAATCCACATTTTTCTGGGTGTGAGCCTCATGGTAGATAGAATCTTTTAAAGATGTTATTTTAAATTAAGGTGTGGCCCAACTGAATGGGGCTGAGTCCTACATAAGAAAGAACTCAGACATAGAGAAATCCCCGGGGAGGAGCTAGAAGCCAGAAGTGGATGGAAGAGAAAGGAGAGGCTACACCTTGTGGCACGAGGCATTAGCAAAAGCAAAGGAAACCAAAGTGTCCTCAGCAGCCAGTACCAGAATGTTATAGGCTTTGGGGAGAGAGCATCATCTTGCCTATGCCTTGATTTTGGACTTCTAACCTCAAAACCAAGAACTCATAAATTCCCATTGTTTAAGCCAACCCATTGCATGGGATTTGTCTTAACAGCCTGGAAAACTATGACACCAGGATAGGATTTTCTCTTCTATGTAGAAAAAATAAAATTCTTAAGCTCTGTCCAGCTCTTCTTTATACTACAGCTTAGAGTAAAACTGTGACTGCCTTTGCGGCACGTGTGGATGCAGAGGTGCATGATGGGAACACAAGTTCAGGGACCAACAGGAACTTTCAGCAAATGATCCTTAGGCAGAATAAAAAATCCAGAAAGGACAAATAATCTCCTTGTCATGTACTTGTACAAATAATTCAATAGAGCAGAGGAAAAAGTCTCACCAGGGCCAGCCTCTCCAGGTGGCGGAAAACTGCTCAGGGTCTGGGTTGATAGATGGTAGTTCTGAACACCCCAATTCGCATGGGTAAAGAGAAACTACTCTATACTGTTTGAGTGAGGTTTTCATCTTCCTCAGTGGGAAGGGACTCTGCTGCGCAGAATTCCTGTTCTGATAAACATCTGGGGCTGTTTATTCTGGGTTTCCAAGTTGAAGAGCTGGCCAGGCCTTTTCTTTAGACTTAACATCTCTCCCAGGTTTGGGAATGGCACACAGTAGAAAAGGAGGTGGGGGTAGTGGAAGCTACACTGTTTAACGTGTGTTTGTGACTTCCCCAGAGGAGGTATAGTCTGGGCTATGGCCACTTCACAAGCGTCTGTGATTTCCCTAACAGCCTTCTAAACCAAACTTTCTTGGGGTTCAAAATCTGACTCTCTCTAAGATGCCTGGCTCTCATAGATCAAAGTGCTTTGTTTCAGACAGTTATAACCAAAATGGCCTTCCAGAGTCCGTTTGGAAGTCTCATACATAAACTTCTTTTTATATATATATATATAATTTAGCTGGTGTCCACCATCAGTTTAAATTAATGGATTCTTCAATCTTATTGGAAAGGCCATGGGACAACAAGCAGTTCTAGGAATAAAAATCACATCAAATGATATTTGAAAACTTTTATTGCCATATAAAGCTCATAGTCTTTTTAAAGGTCATCTGTAACTTGATTTTAGCCCCTGGCTAGGATTAAATAATAACAATTAAATTTGTTGACCAAAGGGAAAAAGTCTGCCACATGCTGGCCATCCTAGGGGTGAGGTGAGTCTCTGTGGCTGGCTGCATTGCTGGGATATTATAATGACAGGGGAAGGAGAAGAACAGAGTTGGTAGATAAAAGTTAAATGATTAAATCTCTTGGTCATCCAACTCTTTCTACTGTGTCCCTCCTCCGTAAAAAAACCAACCAAACAAAAAAACCATTATAGATTCTCCAGTGGTTTTGGAATTAATTTCCATTGATTCCTTGGAATTATCTTACCATGGGCACCATATATCTATGCTACTGTCCCCAAAGTAAAACTGGGTGTCTATAGCTTCTTACATTGCCTACAATGAAATTAAAGTGGTAAGCATGTTTCTATGTGAGAATGGGTTTTACATTTACATGAGCTTTTTAAGGGTCAGTGTTATGGTTATAAGTTAGAGGAAATAATTTTGGTTAACTGGACTTTTGAGGAAGGAATTGGTGACAGCAGGACCTTTATGCCAAACTCTCATTTCTTAATCAGAGAGGGGTCTTAGAGTAGATGTCAAAATCTGAGTGACTTTTTTGACAAAGTTTGACAGACGCAAGTTGAGTGGGCATTGTAGGTGGACAGAATGGTCTGAAAGAAATAAAGTTTATTCAGGGAATTTAATGGCGATCATATTATAAGGAGATTCAGACAGGTGTGGCATTAAGGAGAGAAGTGGAAAGTAAAAACTTGGGCAGATTTGTGCAAAGTACTGGAAACATTGAAATGGCTGAAGAGCCCCAGGGTTTGAAGAAAATGGCTCAAGTAGGAACACACTTTGTGGCTTCTGCTTGGGATATGATTGCATTTTTCCATATAATTAAACTCTTAATTGTGCTCCTGCATTAATGGATAACTTTTACAGCACCATGTAATTGTGATTTATTTCAAAGCTGTTCATAATATGAACCTACCATTTCTTACACATCAATGTAGCGTATTTAATTGTTGAAACTGTTATGTTTTCTAACTTGTTCTAACTAGATTTGGAGCAATTTAAAAGGCAACTTAATTTTGCTTATGCTAAGGGACATCTTGATATTGAAATATTTAATGTACCTCCAGGTAGCCCACAGATACTGGAAAACCACAAGCATTTGTTACCAGTGCTGAAAATAGGGGTATTAGTCAGAAGCTTTCATACGTTTAATAATCAAACTACTTATTAAGGAAAAAATATTAAAACATCCCTTCCCATTGGAATGAACAGCTTGATTTCTAAGAATTCATCTTAAAGAAACAAGTAAGGGTTGGCAATGGTGGCTCAGTGGCAGCATTCTCACCTGCATGTCAGAGATGCGGGTTTGATTCTCTGAGCCTGCCCATACCAAACAAAAACAATAAAGACTGTATAAAAGAATTTAGCTGTAAATGTATAATATTGTATTTTTCAGAAGAGTGAAAAAAGAACATTAATATTCAACTTGATATAGAATACAGTAGAGCCATTAAAATGATAGTATACAAATTTATTAATTAACCTGCAAAAATATATTAAATATCATTGATGGGAAAATCAGGTTTATGACTCTAATTTTGCAGTAAATACATAAATTGACACATCTATATCTAACTAAATGAAGGGTCATTCTAATAAGATTGAAGGGCTACAGGAAGATGGCCAACTAGAACAGCTTGAAATTAGCCTTGCTCCATGGAAAAGTTAGAGAAGGGACAGAATGGCGACTGAGGCGGCAATTTGGGAGTGTGGCTGACCTGGGAAAGCCTTCTGCGACACGTGCAGCAGCCCTGGTTGCAGAGGCCAAGGAACTGAGAGGCAGAAAGCTGGAGCCTGGCACAGAGGTGCAGAGCCATGGAGCCTGCCAGGATGTACGGATGGGAACATGGGACTAGGAAGTAAGCCAGGTTGTGTTCCTTGGGTATGCTACCCTCACTAACGCAGCCCTGTGACCAGAAACTCAACTCACACCCCATGTACCTGAACCCCATTCCTTGTGCTCCAGGTGCCCCCACCCCCACCCCAAGTGCAGCCCAACCCACCTCTTCTGCACCCCTCCCAACCAAGAGGATGGAAGAGGAACCCTATCTTACACCCTACACAAAAATTAACTCAAAGTGAGTCAGAAGCCTAAATATAAGAACTAGCACCATAAAGTTTCTGGTAGAAAATGTAGGGAAACATCTTCAGTAATAAGAGATAGCTTCCTCAACTTTACACCCAAAGCACAAACAACAGAAGAAAAAATAGATAAATGGGAACTCCTCAAAATCAAATGCTTCTGCACCTAAAAAGACTTTGTCAAAAAGTGAAGAGGTAGCCAACTTAATGGGAGAAAATATTTGGAAATCACATATCAGACAAAGGTTTGATTTCCTGTACATAAAAAGAAATCATACAACTCAACAACAGAAGAACAAATAATCCAGTTATAAAATGGCCTAAAAATATAAATGGGCATTTTTCTGAAAAGCAAATACAGATGGCTCAAAAGCACATTAAGAGATGCTCTTTTGCACTGGCTATCAGGGAAATGCAGATCAAGACTGCAATGAGATGCCACCTCACACCTATAAGAATGGCTGCTATTAAACAAACAGGAAACTATAAACGTTGGAGAGGTTGTGGAGGAACTGGGAAACTTACGCATTTCTGGTTGGAATGTATAATGATGCAGCCACTATGGAAGCCTGTTTGGCAGTTCCTTAGGAAACTAAATATTGAGTTGCCCTATGACCCAGCAATAATGCTAAATGGAATATACCCAGAAGAGCTGAAAGCAATGACACAAACAGACATTTGCACACTGATGTTCATAGCAGCATTATTCACAATCACCAAAAGATGGAAACAAACCAAATGCCCATCAACAGATGAATGGATCAACAAAATGTGGTATATACATATGATGGAATATTATGCAGCAGGAAGACAAAATGACATCCTGAAGCACATGACAAGATGGATGAGCCTTGAGGACATAATACTGAGTGAAATTAGCAAGAGACAAAATGACAGATACTGTATGATTCCACTTTTATGACGAGCATAAAGGTATAATCAGAGGCTTATAATACAGAATATAGGGGACTTAGAGCTACATAGAAGCCAGGGATGGGTGAACTGTTAGCTAATGACATTGAACTCCAATGTAAGGGAATAGATAGGAGTGAAGGTGGTTCTCTAGTGGGAATGCAAGTAATATTACCCTATTGAAGATGAACAAGATTGAAAGGGGTTGTATAGACCTACATGTCCCACTGACTCATGCTAGAAATATGAATGAGTTCTCATAAGAATTATTTCAAAGATATGATTCTTGTATAAAGAGTGTTTAAGTCCAGGGTACAGAGGGAAAACTGCTACTGCATGCTATATGCTATATTCAAAAGGAAACCATCAGCATTACCACAGCAACAGCAGAGGTAAATAATGGGGTGAGGGACAAGAGTTAAGAGGAGATTTAAATTTCCTATTTGGTGAGGGTGTGAATGAACATATGGGACACTTGGTGAGACAAAATAAGCCAGAAACAAAAAAAAAGCAACAATGGTATGGTCACCCTTAGAAAATGCTTATAAGAAAACAGGGGCTTAGATTATAAGCTTTTAGAGCAGGCACATTAAGTCTGAAGTGGTGATTATTATTTCTGGATTTTGAGATGCTGCTTTGTACATATAACTTGATTATCTAGAGATAAGAATGAAGCTGAACAGGTTGAGGTTAAAGTAATTCAGAACATAGGGATAAGGAAGACACTGTCTATATTTTAGAACCACAGATACTCTTTGAGACCGATGGGAGAAAGTTTTATTTGATCTGGAACTGAAATTTTCTGTTGTGTATAATCTAATTTGCCTGGAAACATCCTAGAGTATATTAAGCAGATAATCAAAAACTATTGGCAAAGTCCCTTGAGGCAGGGGAGAAAGACTATGGAACTATTAAACCTTACCCTGATACTGTGTCAAAACTTAGAGATACCCAAATCAATAGACCATGTTCTTGATCATGATGCTTACTCTTGTAAAGCTTATGTAGGTAGTGGAGAAGCTTAGACTACATATAGGCATGCCTAAGAATTACTTCTGGAGGACCTCTGTTGTTGCTTAGATGTGACTTCAGTCTCTCTAAGCCCAACATTGCAAGTGAAATCATTGCCCTTACCCCTATGTAGGACATGACATCCAGGGGTGAAATTCTCCCTGGTGATGTGGGAGATGACTCCCAGGGATGAATCCAGACCTGGCATTGTGGGATCAACAATTATGTCCTGGAGAGAAAAGAAGTGTAATTAATAAAGTATCAGTGGCAGAGAGAGTTCAAATAGAGTCAGGAGGCTACTCTGGAGGTTACTCTTATGCAGTCTTCAGGTAGACCTAGCTACCTATCATATCCTGCCAACCCCTAACCAGGACCATTCCAGCCAATTCTAAAGAATACTTAGGGCAATATATAAGATTACACAAGGTTCCTGGCAGTAGAGTAACGTTCCAGAAACCTACAACCTCCAGATGGGTCCATGGTCAATAAGTCCTGAAACCTAACCCAGCCTTTCCAAAACATCAGATAGTTCCATGTCCTTACCCCATATTAGTGACAGACCCTTCTGTCATGGTTGGGGACATGTGTCAACTTGGCCAAGTTGTGGTACCTGTTTATCTGATTGGGCAAGCGCTGG